>CBVK0102960667.1:1383-27267 GCA_900067695.1 Picea abies
TCCATCAGGCCTCTCGTGCATAGATGCATTGTGCAGTTCAGTGTTTAGAGGCTACCATTTTTTACTGGAGTACCACAATGTTGACATGCATGAAGAAACATATTACAAATTGGCATAGGAGAAAAAATAAGAACTTCGAGTTTGCCACATTTTTATGCAATTTATTCTTATTCGAGATTTCCTAGCCTTATCCAGAGAGAGACAGTACGGGGGCATATTTCCTCCTTCCTCTCATCTTGTAGGCGGGTAGTTTTGTTGCCTAGACATGGTGGGGGAAGAACCCAAGATGCATTAGATGAAAAATTATTTGATTGGTGGTCCCATCAGATTCTGATCATAGAGGAATATCCATATGTAGGGATTAGTTTACTGAGAGACCCTAAAATGCCCATGCCCCCTAGTGAGGAGCACAACAAGATAGGTAACACATTTTAAAGTTATTAAATTTTTAAATTTTTATATATTATCCTTTTTATGTGTATGTCAAAGTACTAACTTAAGGGGTAAACTACCACCGGACAGATGTGCCTTCAAATTTGAGTTTGGCGAGCATGAAGGACAAGAAGATCGCTCGACAATATTTTCAATTTTTGAGAGTTTGAAAAGGGCTTAAAGAAGACTCCAGGGGGGCTTATTTTCTCAAATAATCCATGCGAGATCGAAAAGAATAAATACAATCTCATTCGATGTTTCTTTCAAAATTAAAGCGAGCTTGAAAGACAACAAACCATACTCATTAGGTAGTCCCATGGGTAAGGAAAAGAATGATGACTAGAAAGAAGAATGAGGCTTCAATATGTAATCATGGTGGGACTAACAAGGACTCCAAAGTTTATAGACAAGACTCACAACATGGATGCCAAAATCTAGGAAAGGACCTACCTAGGTCATCCATGTAGAGGAAGGCTCTACCACCTAATTATGGCACATCTAAAGTAGATAAGAAGGTTATGTGTTGCACTTCAGTGGGATAAATCCTATGGCAAAGAGAAAAAGTAAAAAATATGCAAAATGCAGGGGGTGAAAACCTAGACTATATGCAAAAGTTGCAAAAATGAATTTTACCATGGGATGATATAGGTGTAACCCATCTCAATAAAATTACCAAACCGAAAGGCCAAGTCCATCAGAATGACCCAAAGACAACTCAAAAGAGAACTCAAGTAGACACCAAGTCATAAAGAGTGAAAAAGGGGACCAAATTAGGGTAAAAGGGGCCAAAAAAGTCTATAAATAGAGGTGGACAACTCATTTTTACCATTGCAATTTGGAAAATAACAAAAAAGGTCAAAAACCCCTTTTATAAAAACACGAATTCTAGGAGCTATGGTGGATGGAAAACCCTCACACTTGGACCAAGTAAGTACAAATCAACCCATCCCTTATTTCAACTCATCCTTCAGCATTTAATTTTTTGATTAGGAGGGGCGGGCCCTTGAAAAATGGGCATGATTGCATGTGCGCAAGTTGTCCATTCTCATCCCAAGTATGTATGCCGGTAGAGTAATACATAGCCTGTGTACATATGCAACTTTCCTAAAGATAACCTGTGTACATATGCGATTGTCCTAAAGACAACCTATGTACATATGAGACTATCCTAAAGACAGCCTACGTACGCCCTCTTTGAATTTAAAAAAAGAAAAATAAAAAGACTAAAACCTCTCCTCTTTTGTGTGTGACAGGATGTATGTTCACTGGAGAGAAAAGGAACATGAGCATATTGACGTCTTGGTCAAGGAGGATCTCGTGGCCATTGCTACGCTAAAATAATGTGGCTTGTGGAAATTTTTCCAGTGTCCATTCATGAGGGAAAAACCGAGGTTTCTCAATGTCTTAGTGGAGTATTCGCATCGTAATGCAGAGGCATTTATGATAGAGGGTAAATAACTGACCCCGACCACAAAGGACATCTAATTCCTGACCAATCTCTCTAGGAGAGGGGAACCAGTCAACTTGAGGACCTTTCCTCCAGGGTCGTATAACATTGAGGACTACATTGGGATGTATTGTGAATCTGGTACCGAGAAAGTAGGTTCTCAGGTGTCGATTCACAATATTGCTAGCCTCTCCCTTCACATCATTTTATTCATGATCAAGTGGATCACAGGATCCACAACACTCCATCAGGCCTCTCGTGCATAGATGCACTATGTAGTTTAGTGTTTAGAGGCTACTATTTTTTACTAGAGTACTACCATGATGATATGCATGAAGAGACACCTTACAGACTATCGTAGGAAGATAAACAAGAACTTCGGGTTCAACATAGTTCTATGCTCGTTCTTATTCTTTGAGAGTACCTAGTCTCAACCCGAGAGAGACAGTACAGGGGCATATTGCCTCCTTCCCAGCATTGTGCAGGTGGGTAGTTTTGATGCCTAGACAGAGTGGAGGAAGAACCCAGTAGGCATTTGATGATAAATTCTTTGAATAGTGGGCCCATTAGATTCCAGTCATAGATGAATATCCCTATGCAGGGATTAGTTTCCTTTGATATCTTGACATGCCCATGCCCCCTCGTGAGGAGCGCAGTGAGATAGGTAACACATTTTTCAAAGTTTTAAAATTTTAAAATTTTTATATATTATCCTTTTTATGTGTATGTCAAAGTACTAACTTAAAGATCTGTTATATACAGATGTGGGACTTGTTCGACCAGCAAGTATTTCCAAGACTAGGCATCATCCTCGACTAGAGGCCAGACTAGCAGGAGCAAGAGGACCAACAATTGCTGTAGAACCCCTAGACAGAGAGGTTGAGAGAGTGTTGCAACGAGTAGAGAGAAAGTTCATGACTCTCACTCATGCAGTACCCATGGCAGAGATCGAGGATCTTCCACTGGCTATGCAACCACGTGTAGTAGGGGTGCTCAGGACTTGGGTCCAACTATTCTGGTATCTTGCAAATGTCGTAGTTCACTACAATAGGGCCAATAGGCCTAGACCTTAGATAATATTGGACCACTTCTGTGTCGAGGGAAATTTTTGTACTATGTATTTGAGGGATTAAGCCCAACGATGTATACCAACTATTTTTAGGATTCAATGCCCACTTTGTATTTGTTGTACTATTTTTTTGGATATATATATATATATATATATATATATATATATATATATATATACACATATTTTTTGTCTTTGGATGACATTTTTTTTGCAAATGTATTTACATGTGTATGTCTGTGTTTTACTTTTACATATGAGCAACATGTCAATATAATACTTGATTATCTAATGTATCAATTAGTTGTTTAGATCTCCTAGGAACACAAATATAAGTAATATAATCAAAATATCGTTATAAGAGATGTACCCTAAGGAATTGTCAATTAAGAGTGGGATCGTAAATGTGGTAAACCCCATTTAACTGGGACACGACCAATTGAGAATCTAAATAAACCTGGAGGTAAGAAATACCATCTGACAAGGCATCACATAGTAATTCTATCATTGCACTGTACGTGACAACATTATCGATTGCTTCCCCCAGAAAAATACCTCCAAAATATAACAATTGACCACTAGGTGTAAAAATCACCCAAGCTTCGAAGGCAAGCTTCTGCGTGTGTCGGCTAGCATAATCCGCGAACCCAACATAGACTTTAGATTCACTTGAAATATGCCATAGTGAAAAAGAAAACATAAATGACTACGTGTACACAAAACAAAAAGATAAATATGTATAAAAAGACTATACATATATACAACAATTCACACTCAAGAGACCAACCTAAGTGTAATACTTCTTAAGGTAGAGCCCATTTCTAGGCTCCACTAAGGAATTACCCTTGATATCAACCATATAGTAAGAACCCTTTTCTAAGACCTATTTCACAATGAAAGCTCTAAACCACATGGGTTTGAACTTGCCTGCCCCCAAGGGATCTTTGTCTTGGTCGTATACCAAGACAAGATCACCTTCAGAGAAAATCCGAGGGCATACAGACCAATCATATTGACACTTGACTCATTGTTTATGATCCTCATTAGCCAAGGCTTCATCCTGACTCTACTCATCAAGCTGGTCGATATATAAAAGACATTCCTCAAGCGGTGTAGTTTCAGGCAATAGTTCCACTGCCAACTTTAGAGAAGGTATTTTACATTCAATGGGAAGGACTGCCTCCATCCCATAAATGAATTGAAAAGGTGAAAAACAAGTAGCAGTCTTCACAGAAGTTCGATAATCCCAAACCACCGAATATAACATCAAATGCCAATTTGACTTGGCTGAATTAATCGTTCGCTGAGGAATAGTGTTGAGAGACTTATTCATAGCTTCTACCTGACAATTCTCTTGTGGGTAGTATAGAGACGGATGTTCCTATTTAAACCTAAGATTTGATGTTAATTCATACATCATTTTGTTTTGAAAGTGACTACCATGGTCACTGAAAATATCCTTCGGGATATTGAATCTAGCTATTATCTGGTTGAAAATGAAAAGGGCAGGAGTTTCCCCATCTTTTTCAAATGTCACCATAGCTTCGAACCACATAGTAAAGTAGTCTACTACTACGATGATATAGAAATTCCCCCTGGTAGAAGTCGGATGACATGTAGTAAAATAAATACCCCACTTAGTGAAGGGGCCGATGAAAATAACTGGGAACATATGAGTTGGGTGTGCCTGCATCTTCTGACAGAATATCTAGCACGAGTGACAATTCTTGATCACCTCAACGTAATATTTTATTAATGAGGGCCAAAAGTATCCTACACGAAGAATATTTTGGGTTTTTTCCAACCCAGACAGATGACCGCCACATGCTCCAGTGTGATAGTCACTCAAAACAAGTTCTTCTTCTTCATGAGTAATACATCATCGAAGAATGCAATCCACCCTTGACGATACAAAGTGTCATCGAGGATGAGATGGTTTTGTGCTCGGTGTCATATTCGTCGACACTCATCACGAGAAGAAGACATAGGGAACCTTCGAGTCTGAAGATACATAATTATATCTCCATACCAAGGATCTAAAGATGCGATCATAAAAATATCTTTGATAATTGGTGACTCTTTGGGTGAAATATCACCAATTTTGACCGAAATTTCTGAGATTAACTCCACAAAAAACAAGTACTTCTTAGGTTTCTCCCAAACAAAATCCAAGACAAAGTCTTGTAGGATAACTATCCATCGAATGATTTTTCATTCAATGACCTATCACGTTAACACATATTGAAAGAGGCTAACAATGGAAACAACGATGGTCTTGCGAAGTAATATATAGTGACAGAACCATTGGACAGCGTGAACAACTGCCAAAGCATGTTTCTCAACATGTGATTAGTTTACTTCCAATCCAACTAGGCCTCAACTAAGATAATAGATAACATGATCTTCGAGTGTGTCATCCTCTTGGACCAAGACCATGCCGATTGTAGACTCTGCAGCAACCAAATATAACAAGAAATCCTTGCCATAATCAGGAGGACTGAGCAGAGGGGTAGACATCAGAGCTCATTCTAACACATCAAAAGAGAGATGATTTTCTTCGTCCCAACATAATGGGACTCCCTTTTTTAAGAGACACATGAACCATTTTGTAATCTTGGCATAATTAGTGACAAAACGCCGAAGAAAATTTTCTTTCCCCTGTAGGCTCTGAAGATGGGGAATTGTGTGCACGGGAGGCAATTGGAATATTGCCTCAACCTTTAGAGGATCGACCATAATCACTTTTTTTGACACTATGAAAACTAATAAATGACTCAATGTCACACAAAAAATGAACTTTTTGGGATTCAAGCGAATCTGACTGTAGGGACACCTCTAAAATATTAGTCATAAATGAGCAGGATGATCAGATCTCTTAAGAGAATGTGATGCCAGATCATCCAAGTACACTTCAACTATGTGTTTTAGGTCATGAAAATAAAACGTAATCGCCCACTAAAAAGTATCTCCAAAATTATCCACGCCAAAAGGCATTTTTCGATACGTGAAAGTACCCCAAGGAAAAATAAAGGTCATTTTATGTTGGTCCTTGGGATTTATTTGAATTTGATTATACTCGGAAAAATCATCCATGAAATAAAATACCTCACAACCTGTACATTCACTGATGATCTGATCAATAAACGAGTTTGGAAAAGTGTCTTTTGATAAATATTTGTTCAAGTCGCAGAAGTACATACATATGTAGATCATGCCTTGCTTCTTGTTGACATGAACAAGGTTTGATACCCATTATATCAATTGCATGGGGTACATGAAACCATCTTTGAGGATTTTCTTTACTTCATCCTTTATCGCTATTAATTTTCGAGGATTAATCGATGAATCTTTTGTCAGAGCAGTTTAACATCAGGATAAGTCATGATTTCATGTTCAACAATTTTTGGGTTGATTCTTGGCATCGCCTCATAAGACCAGGAAAAAACATTGCAGAATTTTTTAAACAATTCTTTGTAGATTTGAATCTCTTTGGGAGAGTAATATACTCTGACAAACACATTTTCTATGACACCAGGGTTTTTGTAGATATCGATAGCAATTGTCTCAACAATAATTTCCATCTTTCCCTCGATGTATATTCTATGCGTAGCTAGAGGGTTAATACGACAAGGGTTATCTCCATTCATGGTCATAACAAAATCTCCTAGCTCTATTCTCTTGAGCTCAGGTAAGAAGTAATATCTATAATGAAGATAACCCAAGTTCATTCTAGCCTATTCATTACCTCCAGAATCACCTCATCAGAGGGAAATAATAATTCCAAAGGGTCTTGAGAGGTGAGAGAGTCTTGATCCCAAATAGGCTCGAGAAAAGGATCTAAGTCCTGTGGGGGATCAAGATCATGGTTGGCTGAGACTTGTTGGACAATGTTTTCTGCAACCTTGACAATGGATAAGGGCATGGACATGCCAAGGTTCCCTACCCCTTCCACCAAAACTGATGGGGAAGGTAAATTCCATGGGTCATGAAAGTAACTTGTTTTAAAAGACGACACTTGAAAAGTTGCAACCTCTGGTTGGTTGGGGATGGCCGAAACAATCCTAACATCATTGGAAGGTGACAGATAATAAAAAGTTCCCATCAAGGACAAAAACAATCCGACACCTAAGTTGATAGTTCCTAGCTGCGGGTTATCAATCATCAGGAGCGTGGATGCTCTCAATGAATTATAATATGAACTTTTTGAGGAATTCATACGGCCCAAAAAATGGTGGCTACAACTGCATTCATTGCATAAGTCCAACACCTCCCTAATAAAAGATTGTAGTCGAGAGGCGCATCGACTACTTCAACCCCGATGCACATAGTCTTACCCTCCAAACATACGGGGAGAGAGGTAATTATACCATGTCATATGAATGACTAACCGTCAAATGTTGTAAGAAACGTGGGAGACAGAGCCAACTTAGGTTGGCCGATAGAATTCCAACATGCCAACGAAGTCACGTAAGTCGAGGCACCCTCATCAACCATCGTATGGAAAATTCTTCGGGTCAATGATTTCATGGTGTACGCCACTACTATATGAAAGGTTATATGGTGAGGAAGATAATGTTTATGGTCAATAGGATAAGAAATTATCATTCCTAAGTTAATGGGCTCAATCGCTCCTAAGGCATACAACAAATATTTTCTCTATGAGGGGAAACTCTGGAGAATATCTAGAGAATATATAGAACAAGGAATTTGTGCCACATCTTCCACGATGGAGTAATTATAAGAAGCCCTCGCATTAGGATTGTGAGAAGCCTTTTTGAATTCACTTTTAGGGATGTGAGTCATCATTTCTCCCACTGTATTCTCAATTTGAAGTGGAGTCAATGGGTTGGGGGGCTCTTTTCCCTTCTCAACAGATTCTCGTGTTTCATAGTCACGAGCCCTGGTCAATAAATGAGATTCGTCTTTGACCATATAAATGTTTGTGGTCGAATTGTTTGGATTGGGTGTGGGGGTCCCTGAATACCCCCAACCGTGCTCATGGATGTAGAAGCCTGAGCCATGTTTTTCTCTTATGGAAAAGGGTTTGTCAACAAAACAAGTCGTTGTTGTGCCAGTAGCTTCTAGGATTCTACAAGCCGAGGTCATAGGTGAGTCAAGTGGTCATTTGTGCAAAGATTACATAGAAAGTTCACCTTTATATTTTCATTTCCGTCCTCATGAGCATTGTTAGCAACCTTCTTATCCCCCTTACCCTTCTTGTTTTTATATTTCTTCTTTCCCCCTTTTTTCTGGTTAGAATTAGGAGTTGTCGATTGCACATTGTGTACATCCTAAGTCTGTGTTATGGGGGCAGCCAAACTAGGAGTTTGGTTTGTCACAGTCTATTGAATCGATAACTATTGTAATTTATTAGACAACAGATCTTTGTATTTCCTATATGTTGAGCCTACTATGCCATCGGCATGAAGCCTAGAATTTTGTTTGGCTTTGCTGAGATTTGACTGTGGTGCATCAGGTAAGATCTCGTAAAACATGTCGGACTGAGAGTAAATCAGTTCCATCTACTGGGCTCTCATAATCGACTATTCTTCATAAAACACCCTAGACATTGCTATGTCATTGGACACACAAGGAACCAAATATTTTAAGAAATACTTAAGTAAGAATGTAGGAGGGACCTTAAATTTAATCAAACTCTTTCATTTCCACCATTCTTGGATGTGATCTGAGATTTGATCAGCTTTCATTTGCTCGAAGTTGGCCAAAAACTCGGTTTCATCATCATATCTCACTGGAAACTAGAAATGGTTCGAGAAAACCACAACCAGGTCATTAAAGTAAGAATACTTCTAGATGTCAAGCTTGATATACCATTTCGATGCACCCCTATAAGAGTACATTGAAATAAGTGCAACTAAAGAGAATCATCCTTCAATGAATTGGATGAGCACCACAAGTGAAAACTCATCACGTGATCACCTAGATATTTTCCAAACTTTCCCTCAAACTTAAGGATGTTAGAAGGAAAATTAGTTGGCATGGGGGGCCGACGCGAATCATGAAAAATCAGGTCATTTAACAATCTCGACAAGTTTGAAAAATGGAGAGATGTCATAAAACGTAGTCTCCTTTGAGGATTATTTACATGAAAAGAGGGGCCTAGATTTTGGTTGGCACAAGGTTTCCAGGAAAAGTTTGACTATTGACTAGGGTTTTGGTAGATTCCATGATGGCCCTGTCCAGTGAAAGGGACTTGCATCTGATGTTGTATCATCGATTGATTCCTGAAGTTAGATGACATGGCTTGAGCATGGATTACTCCCTGTATAGTGTTCCATGGACCTTGGTTGGGGATGCCCCCAACCAACCCTCTTGGCATAGGTATTGAACCTTGCCTTGGGTTCCACATGGTGTGGGAGGGGTTTCCCCTGATCAAGATCCCTTGTGAGGGAAACAATCCTTGCTAAGGATTTCCAAGACCTTTTGAGGAGTAAACTCTTGTCATCACTCCCTGTGAAGGAATGAAACCTTATGTAGGGTTCTATCTACTAAAGACAGTGTTTCCCCAAGTCGAGAAAGCAGTGAAGTAAAAGTGTTATTTCCAAATGCACCAAACAAAGAAAATGACATTGATCCTAGCATATTCATGGAGGATGAAGGTCCATGGCTCCCTCCACTAAACAAACTACAGTTGGTACTAGGTCTGATTGTTTGTTGAAAAATGGCACCGAGCGAAGGGGATGGATGAGGGATGTGACCCCCACCATAAGGAATATCATTGAATGGGGCAGTGGTTCCTGTGACGGATCCTTGCAAGGGAGCATTAGATATCTATGCCCCCAGACCAATGGTATTTAGAGTAGATTATGTGAGAAATGAATTTCAAAACCAGGAATCCCATATGAAAAGGGAGTGATCGACGCATTTTGAATCGAGGGAACAATGTTTGAATTCTTCAAAGGAATCGAACCACTTTCCGAAGTAGTGGGCATAGGGATAGTAGTGTTCCTGACAGGTGGAGGTGGGGGAGGAGGTACAGAACCCCCTCTTATGGCAGTCGTGATGAGAGTAAGAGGACTCCCCGATGAAGTAGCGTTGGTAGATTTCATCGTTTCTCATCGAACAAAATTTTGTTCAGAAGAAGTCACGTTAGGAGGGACTATCTAAGTTAGAAGTTGCACTGATAAATCAGTGATCGAAGGATTTGATGGCCTGAAAAATTTTCTATCAAGGTTAGAAATAATGGACTCTGCCAGTGCGGGAAATTATTTTCTCGTAGTTGGGTTGGGTATAGTTTCCTATGGGATGGTAGCTTCGAACGATCCTTCTTGATCTAGCATATGCCTCAACGGTGGCAGAGGTGGCTCCAAAGCTACCGAGGACAGGCCCTGAAGCCTATGTGAATGAAAAATATGTTGATATTCCACCTTGTGAAATGATCAAATGACATTATAAGGTTTAGCGAGCGTGAAATCACAGACAAAAAAATAAAATTTCCTAAAGGAAAATGAAGAGACAACTAACTAGTAGGAGGAACAGTTGCACCAATTGACACTAGAGAAAATTACAGGTGCAAGTGTAAATCAAACACGTAAACACCCTCCAAGTATACTCTACAAAGCATGATCTGACATCTTCCCTAGGTACCGCAGTATACCCCCGCAGTCACCTGTGTAAGTCCGTAAAATTTGGCAACGAGGTTACCCACTCCCAATCACTCACTAGGCAGGTACAATCGATAGTCAGGATGATCATAATGAACAAGACAAAAAATAGTGAAGCCTTAAATTTGGCAACGAGGTTACCCACTCCCAATCACTCACTAGGCAGGTACAATCGATAGTCAGGATGATCATAATGAACAAGACAAAAAATAGTGAAGCCTTTCAAACGTACAGAAGGAAATTGTTCCAGAAGAAAACTGAGGATCTCAAATGGATTCGAGGTCCACAAGGCTCCATAGTCAAATGTGATCAGTGTAATTCCCAAGAAACACCCTCAATATATAATCCCCAGTATGCCTGGTCCGACTTTGGAGGGGTTATCTCCTCTGCCTTTCCTTACGTGACCTCGTGTTTAGCCCTTCTGTTAGAGGGGGGTCTCGGATAACTCTTATGACACTAGACTTTAGACACTCCCTGTCACATACTACAATATTTGTTTATATGGCCTTGAATAGTTTCCTCTTCACACCTATTTCAAGGCCCTGAAGTCGAGACTAGTTGGTGAACCCTAAAAGCAAAAAGTATAATAGATTTTAAGTTAAGCGTTGATTTTATGGGCTTGATTCAAAAAGTATAATAGATTTTAAGTTAAGCGTTGATTTTATGGGCTTGATTTAATCAAAGGATATGAACATGCAACTTGTGGTGTTTGGAAGAGGCAAAAAAGAAGAAAGCTTCAAAGATTTTTATGAAAAATAAAACTAGATACTTCAAATTTAAAGTAAAAGCTTGTAAATCGTTGTGAATGTCAACTTTTCAAAACAATATTCCAAGATCCTATAACTGGAAAAATTCCTAAAAGACATTTTCATTTCATAATGAAAAACTACTTATACTTTCAGGAAAATAAGAAGGAACTTTGAAACATAAACTCTTTTCTTTTTGTAAAAAAGAAACCTATGATAAGTTAACCAAACTAAATGCATGAACATGATCTTTTATTTTTATTTTTTGAAATGCTTAAACAAGAAAAACATAAGTAAAAGATTTTTTCGTTTATCAAAGCATAAATTGGATAAAGAGAAGATAAAACCCAAGACTCATACAAACCCTAGACCACTATGTAAACACATGCACTCAAAAAGAATCCAGAGGAGGATCTAATGCTTATAGGACAACTCCAAACATTTAAGGAAAACAAAGAAGATCAAGAAACAAGTTAAAACTGAATTTTTAACCCAATCAAAGACCACTAACAAAGAACCTCTAAAGTCCAAGAAAGGTCTGGGAAGCCCAAATCTTTTGTTAATAAAGAGAAAAACTCTTCTTTAAAGAAAAAAAAAACTTCCAAGACACAGAGACATGGGCTATTGCACCATCATCTTGCGTATGTATCCAAGTTGTGTATGAATGTGGGATGAGCTAAAGCAGGGCGCGTACACCTATGATATTTTTCAAAAAGAAAAAGGGTTTGGCAGACTTACTAGGTAGGGAAGACTAGTAGGCACCTGGAAGGTGACCAAAGACCCTAAATTGACTCAGTAAACCTGAAAAAATAAAAAAGAAATTGAAAACAACAATTTAAACCAAAATATTCCACTAAGATCCTAGAGAAATTCCAAGGTGGAGTCACCAATTCTGCTAGTGGGGAAAGTCCCCCTATTACTATATTGAGTCAAGGTACAAGTAGAGCACCGACTTCCCTTAAAAGACAGTTCTATTTTTAAGCTAACCCAAAACTATCTAAACTATAAGACAAAAGAGAAGAAGGAAGATTAGAAGGTGTACCTTTGGTCCTAATGTACGATGTAGAATTCCTTCACCTTTGTATCTTCCTAGGATGTGGGTCTCCTCCCAAATTTGACCTGCAAGAACATTTAGGCAAACAATTCCAAAGTGGAGTCACCAATTCTGCTAGTGGGGAAAGTCCCCCTATTACTATATTGATTCAAGGTACAAGCAGAGCACCGACTTCCCTCAAAAGACAGTTCTATTTTTAAGCTAACCCAAAACTATCTAAACTATAAGACAAAAGAGAAGAAGGAATATTAGTAGGTGTACCTTTGGTCCTAATGTACAATGTAAACTTCCTTCACCTTTGTATCTTCCTAGGATGTGGGTCTCCTCCCAAAGTTCACCTACAAGAACATTTAGGCAAACAATTCTACAAATATACAATCTCTATTTGTTACTTTCAATATTTAGATATAAGAATAGATGCATTAATCAATAAATCTTTCAATATTTAGATATAAGAATAGATGCATTAATCAATAAATATATAATGATGCAATATATTGGGACATGAAAGAACCCTTTTATTCAAAATGAAGATTAGAAAGATTACAACCTCCTTATCAGCAAACGCTTCGTGAACCAGGTCCGAGCTCCTCTTATTCCTGCTCCAAGTGCATCATTTTCATGATTCCTCTCACAATCAACTGATGTCTTTGGGAAAAGGGAAGGGATTGTATAAGAGGTAAGAGTTAGAGGGGGAATGTTGAGGCCAAATATCATAAAGGGATGCAAAACTTCGACTAGAAGGGGAGGGGATTTTGGCATATTTTCTCTGTTATCTTGATTTATGTTGAGAATGTGAACCCAAGAACTATTTTTATTTGATAAAAATATGGTTATTTGGTTTGAGGACGGGCTACAATGGGTAAAATGGTTGGGAAACCCTTGATATCCTCTAAAATCCGGCAAATTCCTTGCAATTATATATATTTTTTCAACTTTTGGAGGTAACCCCGGGTTGTCTAGTATATAGATCGTGCATGTACATGGACTATCGAGTATGCATCTAGCATGTGTACATGGATAGTAGTTCAGCATGGCACACACATGCTCCAAAAAATGGTCTTTTAATAAGGATCCTCAAGAGTAAAATTGTGTAAGTGGAAAGGCCAATGCCATGTATGCATAGGTAGGGAATTTTCGGGCTATAAAACTATCAACTAGGGTTTTCTCAAAAATTTTGTTCTAAAGAATGATGATGATATTAATGATCTCACAAAAAATCAACCCAAATCAGTTTGGAATTTGTTAGAAAAAACAAAATAAGAAACTACATGTTTTTTTGTAGTGTTTTTAGTTTTGGAACAGGGGAAAACATTGATGGATAACCAAAGATCTTGCAATGCTCTGTTTTCTAAAAACTATTTCACACTACATGATGTTTGGAATTTGGAAGAATATGGAAATCTTCATTAACAACAAGATCGACACATTAGTTAGTATTTTGACCTCATCATAGTAAAATTTGGACCCCAAATATTATGCTTAAGCTCTCTCCTTCCTTATCGAATCAATTCATTTTCGTAATGGTCAAAGTAAATCCCTTGAAATTAGGATATATAATTAATGTTATCTTATCTTTTATTTTGAGGATCCTAATTTCATGTAACAACTGCTATGATTAATCATTTGGATTATTTGATTCCTTTTAGGATAGAGTCAAGCACATGATATGTAATATCTCTATATATTGTATGAAAAAAGAAAACCGAACTTCGTCTTCTTTTTCCTTTGGTAATAGAAGAGATTTGAGTGGGAAGATTTTGGAGATCCCATGTGAAAACTAGGAGAATTGTATGGGAAGAGCTACATTACCTGCAACATTTTGTGCTTAGAGATTCAAACATTTTTATGGTTATATTATTCTTCTATTGTAACTCTCTCTTATTTCTTATTATTTTAATACAAAGGATAACTTTTAAAATGCATTTTTTGTCATACAATTCATATCTAATTGCGGTAAATACCTTGTTGTTGATTGTTTGTTCTCTGTGTTTTTTATTCAAATATTGTATTCTGATTTAAAATATCATTTTGAATCTAAATTTCTTCCTTATGAATATATAAGATGAACAAATTGTGATCTTAAATATTAATGTAAGTGTCATTTTCTTCTTTTTCTCATTTAGTGTCTATATTTCAACACGAATGTCGTTGATCGATGAAGTGTTGTTGATTTGAACCAATACATGCTCGATTATTCCATCCAATATACCCAACTTTTTTGATCCATTAGGCCCATATTTTATTCAAAAATTGCAATAACTAAGGTTCCCTATATTTTCCCCATAGAAGTTTGGTGAAAACTTTAGGGATAAGACATACAACAACATTTTTTAACTAAAACCCATAGCATACAACTTGGGAATATATGCATATTTTTCCCTTTTTAAGATCATTGGACACTCTCTTTCTGACTTCATTGAAATTTTTCTTTCCAATTCATAGTTATGGGTGTATAACTAGATTATTCTATCCAATACCTTTCTAGCAAGTCGTTCCTTTCTCAATTATGAGTCATGAGTAGAACGTTATGGTTATATGATTATTACCCATTTTCTCATTCTGCTAACCCTTCAACCAGGTGCAATTTTTAGTTGTACTTGTGCATCCTTGCACCTACTCCTTTGACAATTCGACATGATCACAAATAGGTTTCTTCACGACCATATTTTGGCCAATCTTTGCAAGTTTCATTTTCATCCGGGCTGCACGCTGCTAGATACAATCTGTTGAAGTTTTAGGCTAATTTGTCTTTTTTCCCTTGAATGTTATAGGTGCCTTATATTCCCTCTTGTGCATTTTTAGATGCATCAATTTTTTTTTTACTCCATTGTTGTCTTCTATGGCTAAATATTTTTTTACAGACTACTCCTTCTCCCCAATCAGATTCTGCAACAAGAAGTTATGGCCCTCGGAAATTAATCGAGTCTCATATTTATCTTGCATTGTTTGGCACGTAACTTCCTCATACTAGCTCTATTTGATGAATGGTTTACACCATTGGAAATCTCTCTTAGAGATCTATTATTTTAGACACATAAATTATATTTTTTGGAAGGAAATACAATTTTATGTCAATTGGAATTCTCAAAAAAATTACTTAGGCCTTTAAAAATGGCCTGCAAAAACATAACCTGAAAACCCCCAAATTATACAGTAATTTTCACTCTTTTATGTAAAATCTAGCTGAAATATGCTAATTGGGATGCTGACATGGAACCCAATTCCACCTGGAACCTTGGAGTGGTGCCATGTCATACCCTACACTCCTAAACTTTCCTAGTCATCTTATTTCTTCTTCCTTACCTTTGCTAGTGTGCATTACTTTACCTTTGGGGGTGGGCATTCTTTAGTTTTCAAGCCCCAAAACCTAGCTACCATGTGGAAATGTTTTATTGGGTAAAATTGATGGGTGGGCCCCATCCCTCACATGTTCCCTGTCCATGTGAAATTTCACATTGGGTTGATCCGATGGCGGAGGTTCAAAGGGTGTTGGCGGTAATTGATGGTCACTATCACATCGTGCATCCCCCAACCTACCAACTGTTAACAAAGAGGGAAGGGGTCATGAAACTTAACCATGATTAATACTTGGGTGACATGTTTAAATTTGGTAAATTTATTCCCTACACCCTTTATGGTTTCCAAAACCACCATGAACCACCACGCGACATCATTTTGCGGTCCAAGTCATGGTTCCACCTGACTAGCATGGGCCCGCCACCGTGGCTCCAGGTCACTTGACTTTGCCACCTATTGTCTTTCTAATTTACACCCTATACCTCAAACCATGGTATTACATGTCACCTATGTTCCACATCAGTTGACACATGGCCCCCATGTCACGCTGATGTCATTGTACAAAAAATACCCAAATTTTCCAAATTTTTCAAATTTTCAAATTTTCCAAAAATGGCCAATTTCGAAATTTATTTTATTGGTTTCCATTGAATATCTATGTTCAATTCAATAAAACTAATTTCGACCCTATGAATACTTATTTAACATCTACACAATAATTTTGACCCCTTTCCTGACGAATTCCTTCAATTTTATGTCACATATTTTATTGGTTTCCATTGAATATCTATGTTCAATTCAATAAAACTAATTTCGACCCTATGAATACTTATTTAACATCTACACAATAATTTTGACCCCTTTCCTGACGAATTCCTTCAATTTTATGTCACATAAATTGGGCTTTTCCCATTGTCACCTAGTTTCACCATTGTTCTTTGTGAATTCCCAATTTGACTAATTTTAGTCTCAATAATCGCTAAATAACATCTAGAAATACCAATTGATTTCATGTGAGGAATGGTCGACATTCTTGGGATTGAATTTTCTTCAATTCCTTTATGGAATTGGGGAATTTTATCAATTCTTCCATGACTGCCACGATAAATTTGAAATTTGACCATTACAACCTGAATATGCTCCAATTAGATATTGAAATTGATTGTTTCTAATTCCTGGGATCGATTCTTTCAAATTACCCATGAAATATTCCCCTAATTTGTTGTAATTATTTTATCAAAAAACTTCCAGACGTACTCTTTCTAACATTTTGTCAAACAATTTTATTTTATCCTCTCTCTTAATTATCCCATGCAGGCTCAGTGTTGAAACTGGAGCTCTAATACCACACAAAATTTCCAACTAAGATAGCATTAAATTTCTTATATATATGTGTGTGTGTGTGTGTGTGGGTGTGTGTGTGTGGGTGTGTGTGGCATATACAGATAAAACCCATAATAAAAAATACATAATTACACACACACAATAATTAAACCAGGCATATGAAAGACACAAATCTTTTGTAAATAGAACACCAACTCTGTGCAAACCTCATACTTTCCTCCAAGCCTTAGAATCTACTTCTCAAAAACTTAGCAACAATTCACCCATAAGCTAGGGATAAAAATATTCCTAGGAAAGGAACCCTAAACTAGGATAAGGTCTCTTAAACAATAGAAAAGTCTAGACTCAAGTGACAAATCTAGAAGACAACCTAGATTCCCTCATTCCCCACATGATTTTCCAACCCCATGAAGTGTTCTCCTTCTCGGCTCAACAATCCTTTGGCTGCCCCACTTCCCTTTTGGGGATTCAACAGCATGCCAGACAGGAAGTCTCAAATCCTTGTAGTTGCAAGTGTTCTCCTTCTCGGCTCAACAATCCTTTGGCTGCCCCACTTCCCTTTTGGGGATTCAACAGCATGCCAGACAGGAAGTCTCAAATCCTTGTAGTTGCAACTTTTCACCTTGGGAATCAATTCCCAATAGTTCTCTCACCTGTAAATAATTATCATGGGAATGAAAACCCACTTCTTTAATAACTCAAGGGCTTGACAACCCACCTCTTCAGCCCAATTCCCAGGTTATTGGTTTTCCACAGCTCCAAGGATTTCCATTGTATAGGTAGAAATGATGGCAGCAAGGTATGAATGATACAAGAGTAAGTGCCTAGATGAATAATGAAAGAATTATAGAAAAATGTACTAATCTTCCACTTTACATTTGCATGTTCCCATATTGACACTTGTCATGTTGGGAACTACCTTGTCCCCACGTTGTCCCTACATAGGTGATATGTTCCTCCCCTTGGAAACTTAGGGAAAATAGGATAAAATGTCATATACCCATAACTTTAAACTTTAAGGAATATTAATAGAATATTCCCTTGGGATTAATCCCCCTTATCTTAGCCCCTTTCCTAGACGTTTATCCACCCTTTCTCTTTCTAGTGGATTTTTATGCCCCCATACTCTTTATTTCTAGTTATTATGTAGAATTTATGTAATTTTATTAATAATATCATTGATTACATAAAACATTGATAGGCTTGCTAGCCTTTTAGCCTGTAGGCTCTCTCACCCAATAATCACACAGGCACTTTAGCCTATAATCACTTGACTCACTAGCCTATGAAACGTATGTACAATACAAATGGGAGTCAAACTGGGGGTATTACAATGTTCATAATGCATTCAAGGAATTTTATGAGCCTATGACTAATTATGAGGTATACACAACCGCTAAGCTTGATAAGAAAAGTTAAGAGGTTGAAAGAAGAAATCAAGGAGGTATAAATCCTTGAAAAAAACATTAAGGCTCTGAATGAAACATTGAAAACTAATATTTCTCAACTAAAAAAACATAAGGAACAATTGGAAGCATAGAAAAAACTACAGATTAGGAAAGCCAAAAAATGGTATATCCATAGCAAGCAACGTAAAATTAAGAATAGAAGATTGAAGATAAATTTGAATGAGGAAAAGAGGAAGATACATGTCTCATCTTCTGGGATGAATATTATGATAGATGCTACACGGAGAGTATAAGAGAACAATGCCAACAATTTTGAAGTTTTTAAGGAGGGAAATTAATTTTTGCAGGAATAGAGTACATTTGTTTTTCTTTGCATGTGGACATGAAACATTGTCCATGTGGGGGAGATGTTGGATCCTCAAATTATACTTTTTTTTTCACTTCCTTATTCGAAATTCCCACCAAAACGTATGATTACAAGCTATCCTACACTCCATTCTACCCCTTTTTCCATCATTATCTCTTTAATCTACACAAATTGTATATCAAAAGGATATCTATGGTAAAATTGTCCATTATAGCATATTTTGTTTCTTCCTAATGCAATTTTTTTTTTAAGTTATTAAGTTAATGATTCACTACAATATCATATACTCTATAGCAACTAAAATATTTTTGTAGCCACTAATTGTTTCTATAGAGGAATTATAGGTTTATATGGTTTCCCACACTCCAATATGAGATCATGACTTGGAGATTATTCCAAATCAGCACCATATCCTCACTCACCCATCAACCATGATCTAGATCCCTCCAAGTTAGCACAGGAGCCCTATCAAAGTTATGCTCAATGCATGAACAAGTGGTAGAGTACCCAATATGTATCCATGCCAAATCATCTATGAGGTGGAAAGGATATTGAATATGAGAGATTCATCAACATTTTCATGAATTTCTCCATATGTGGGTTTACAAACTCATTCCATACAACCATGATATTCCACATGTGATTTTGTAAACAAATATGTTTTATTTCATAGTTAAATTTGTTTTGAGGATCCATGGGTTTTGTATCTCCAATATCCTATTTGTGATCTATAAATATCAATCATGAGAACCTTCAATAAAAAATAGTAGATATGATATCAAACCTCTATAATTATGTATATGTAATTTAAGATTAATATAAAGCTCTGGTTAATTGTTAATTAAATGTGTTGCATGTTTTAATTGTTTAAGTTCAGTTCTGTATTTTTCCCTAGCAGCGTTCACCAAGTTAGGAGGGTGCCCTAAGTGAGGAGTATGTTAAGTTAGGAGGGTGCCCTAAGTGAGGAGTATGTTGCTTCTATTTTCAGTCAGTTTCATTTCAATTTCTCAATTGTGTGAATTTAACTTATGTCACTTCATTTCTTGCATTTCATTTATGATTTCTGTTTATAGCACACATGAATACTATTTCACAGAAATTGTTAACTGAATAACGATTGTTTTACTTCAGTCTCAAAAACTTTATTAAACCATATGATTGAAATACTATAATTTTCTTGAAACTAATAATCCAATAGGTTAATTATTTCAAGTGTTTAGAATTATTTCCATGATTTTCCATTAAATATGTTTCTTTACATTCACATTTACTCTATTTTTTGTAGCTAAGTAGAAACTATTTTTATGCAGTTGAACAATGAACAATTTTGATTTTGCATAGTAATCATTTCGAGATACACAAGAATCTAATATATGCATATATTTTGCATGTGCTTCATCAATTTACAAACCCTATATTGATGATTTAATGTCACAAACTTCACTCCATTGAATTAATTGATATGCACTACACTACAACATGTATGTAGATTAATTTTTGTAAGTCAACAATATCTATTATGGGGGTTTATAAGGATGACATGAGTATGTTTTCTTATATTTTCCCTTATCAATAGATAGACTAAGAGAATGGTTTAAGGTATCTCATATTTAATATTAAACCTAATGATTATGTTAAAAAATATTTGGATTAGATTATTTCTAAAGTTGGGAGAAGAATTTAGGTTTGTCATATTAAAAATTGAGGGAGACAAAAATACAAACATATCAATATGCACAAAAAAAGAACAATATTTCTCTTGGAAAACCCTTACAGAAAAAAACCAACCAACAATAGAACTATTACTGTCCTTGGCCAAACCTAGCCAAGCCGACCAACCTCCTAGCCCCAACCAAGTGATACTTCATAGCTATTGTTATAGAAATTTACAATAAAGTATCCTAATACTCTTTAAATGACTCATTACCTAAAATACCATGGACTCAATACCATGGGTCAATGGTACCATGTGCCCCAAACTGTTATCTTTTACCTAACAACTTTGACTCTTTTGTTGATTCAAGTTTAACCTGACATTATTTCCTTTAAACTTAACTTGGGGTTTCCCATGAAAAAATATTTCCAAACTGACAAGTGAGTTTGCACCTCTCACCTCTAGGCCTTATCCCCTCAATTTTTATAACCAGGGTATCTGGAAATATGACATGTGCCCCACTTATCACCTAGGTCTATGTCTAGACTTTACCAACAATTTAATAGGGGTATTCATGCCTAAATAATTCTAAAATTTGTATGCCCATTTACATTCAATAAATATTTTCATCTCCAAATTAAAATAAATTATTTTTTATCGTTACTACCCAAACACTTATCTCACCATCCTCTCGCATTTATTTACCAAGCCTCACAACTCCCATTATGTGAGTACCATGTAGTCATGTCAGTACATAACATGATATCTTGTTTAGACATTTTTTCAAAAACTTTCACTACATCATCTTCCAAATAAGACTTCCTCGAATCCATCGCAAATATCCTCTATCCAAACATTGAGTATGACCATACATTTAATCCATTACAAAATTGCTTGCAACCATCATGTCTTCTCAGGAAAGATAACTAGAAATGTCGCGAATTCCAGTTGGAGAGAAACCATAGCCCCTTCCATATCCTCATCCTCTTTCATATGAATGACAAAATTCTCCATTTCATTGGCGAGAAGATCCATCCTCCTTGGGCATCTCCACCAAGAGAATATGACAGATATAGGGGGGCCCTTGTAGGTATAAAAAATTCTTTTGGTGAATCCTGTCGCCCCTCAACCTATCCCTATCCAATTCAATTCACAAATGATAATCCTCTTCTGCTCTTCAACATGATCACTCACTATAACAATCATAGTTCTTAAATGTCTCTACAGTGTCTTTGGAACCCTTTTTTATTCAACCATGTTGAGTGAAGTATATGTATTTGAAGCTGCAACATCCAGAGTGTGATATGCCAATGTCTCTAGGATAAAAATATACCTCGAACCTGGTTTGAATAACATCTAGGTTGTTTCCCATGCCCATATCTTCAAGTCCTACAATGAATTTCTTGGTCTTAGGTTTGTTTAACAGTCCAAAATTGCAGTTCCACTCCACATGCAACAATTAGTTCATATCTCCTCACATTGTCACTCCTGACCACTTTTTCGTAGCTCTTATCCAGGTCCTTGATCAATCCAAATCTCCCCTTTATTCGTTTCACAAGCCCCAAACCTCGTGTGTCATGTCCCCACTTTTGTATTCCCCTGTGCGATAATTGAAATGACTTCCATGGCTCGTCGATGAAGAAAAAGGGAGTCAAAAAGAGTTATTTAATGTCACTTAGTTACGAGATGTTATGTATTTAAAGTGGCATTAAAAAAATAAAGTAAATTTAGATTAATAAGTTACTTACCCATTATTAAAAGTGAATTTTAATATTAAAGTGAAAGTAAAATGGGGATAAGGGTCATATTTGATTTAGTCAAAAGGGGGAAAGTTATAGAAGTCATATTTGATTTAGTAAAAAAAGGGAAAGTTATAAAAGACAAGGAAGAAGGAGAAAAGGAGGGGTAGCACTTCACTTGAGATCGTGTATTTGGATTATTCTCTTTTGAGTGCTCTTACGAGACAATGTTTTTGTTAGGGTTTTGGAAAAACCCTTCCACTTTTGGTTTTGTTTCGTTGTTGCAATATCCACCCTAGCTAGAAAAGGAGGAGGATCCATACATGATATTAATTAGAGCTTCATTTTAAGGTTTGTTTCCAGTTAGAGGTAGATTGGTTCATGCATGAGATTTTCATAACTTTTTGAGGAGGACATACTCAAATTTATGTAGGTACTAGGAGGGTTTTAGGGAAACCATGACAGGAGATGTCCCTACAAGTTGAGTATAGGGTGTCCCATGAGGCCCTGTGTGTTTGCAATTTGAAGCTGTAGAAATATGAAGGTACGGGTGGTCAAATATTTGTAGGCGGTGTTTGAGTATAAGAGTGATATTGCACCAATGAGGGTTAGACAATTCATAGGAGTACACATCATCTATTGAGGTGACTATGGTATCTTCCATATTTTGTCTTGAATATTGTAGTAGGGTTTCTTTGATGTATTGCAGTTTCCATAACATCCATTAGAGAATTGTTATTGTTTTATTCAAATATCCATTCATAATAAAATAACATATATTGCTTCCTCTATTCCTTGTGTACTTGTTTTGAACGCAATACATTTGATGAAATTCCATTAGCAATGTGTATATGAATTTCTTTAAGAAGTTTGTCAATCATATTATAGTAAAGATGCACACATAATGCAATTTGTTTGATGAAATACAACATAATTGGATAAACAAATCTAATATCCTATCCTAGGGATATTACACCATGTGACTTACTACCTTAGTTTTCCTCAATCGACACTCGTAGGAAACCATAGCATTTGCAACACCCTTGAAAAAAGAGACTATCCATGTACAACACTTGCACACTCAATGTCATCTACATCAGAACTATCTATGCTTCCAAGGATCTCATACCACTTTCATTGGAGAATCAAAGTCTTCCTAAGCTCTGATACCATATTAAAAATCATGAGAGATAAAAAAAAATACCACATCACAACAAGCACACATAAAACAAACAACATTCCTCCTAGAAAATTTTTACGAGAAAAAACTATCCAACAATAGATATATTATTGTCGTTAGATAAACCTGGCCAAGCCGACCAACCTCCTGGCCCCAACCAAGTGAGCCTCCATCACTCATATACTATAAATTTAAGATAGAGTCACCTAAGCATCTTTAAAGGATTAATTACATGAAATATCATGAGATCAATACCACAGGTCACCAATACCATGTGCTCGAAACCACTACTATTGACCTAACAACTTTGACTTTTATACCGAGTCAAGTTTATCCTAACATGCCACAATAAATGGTTATCAATTGGGGTAAGGCTTGTATTAGCTAATTCATTCTTAGAATCCATCCTTGTTTATTGGATGTTCATATCAATCATTTGAAAGGTTTTCTGAAGAATATTTGGAGAAACAACTTTAGATCCCCTTTTGTAGGTGATAAAGAAAAATTTGGTATATCTTTGGTGAAGTGGAAGAAAATTGAAATTCCTAAAGAATTTGGTGGGTGGGTATTAAAAGACATTTACTAATTTTCAAAGGCATTGGGTGCAAACTACATTCAGAGGACCATCTTAGGTAATGGATTTGGTGGCCATGCAGTCACAGAAAATATATTGAGCCTTTCAAAGTATAAGATTATATTAGGAAGCACACATCATAATATTTCAATAATATTTAAGGTTGTGGGATTGGAATTTCGATTTACTCAGAGATAGATTGTATGGAAGGTGGGAAAAGAGAATATAGTTAAATTGTGGGAACACCTTTAGGTGAGAACCATAGACTGCCATAAAATATAGTAAATATTGTATGTAAAAAGGGGTATTAAAAACTAATTCAAGTCACATATCAAGATCTTACTATGGTTTGGAGACAAGAGTGGAAATAAATGAATATGATTAGGATAAATTATTATGATGTTTTAGTTTTGGAAGGTTACATGCAATTTTAAAGTCTAGTCATGTTAAAATTAAGGAGATTGAGGATGAATCGATTTGGTCTAAGAATATATATAGAGGGTTGTAGTCTCCAAAGGAGGCATATATAATTATTAGTGAAGGGGGTTTTATGGGGGATATATAGTGGTTGCATAATTTTATTTGCAAATTCAAATCTCCTTTAAAATAAAGTATTTTTACATGGTTGAAACTTCGAAAATAAGGTGCTAACATGGGGCAATCTATAAAAAAGGAGTTGGCATGGACCTAGAGGGTCTTCCTTATTAATGGTAAATGAGGAGATCATGTATTGTTTTATTCTATCATGTCCATATGTTGTTCATGTATGGAAGGAAGTGTAGAATTTATTTTGTTTGAAATATGGTTGTAGGGGATGGGATAATCGGGGGGCATTGTTAGAGGATAGTTTGAGGAATTTGTGTGAGAATTTAACTATCAATAGATGTAATGTTTTCCAATTATTATTGACTGGGTGTTAGGATTGCACAAAATACTAGTTTAATGCATGTCAACTCTATTCTTGGTATTCAATGTGTTTCACTATTGATTTTGATATTAGATGGAAGACCACATAGAAAAAATTTAAACAACTCTTCTCAAATATATGGATTAGGGATACAAAAATGGAGGCAATGTATTAAATTCAAGATGAGTTAAAATAAGAAAATTAATAGATAAATAACATGGGTGATGAACTATCTAAGATATGAGACCTTAATGAATCACTCATTAAGGAAGTTCAAAAACTAAAACAAGGAAAGACTAGCAAAGGAAAGTGTGAAAATCAGGAGTCAACGGAATATTTGAAAAAGAAATATTAAGAGATGTGTATATTGCTAAACCATAATAAAAAACTATTGGATGAGGTTAAGAGATTGAAAGAATAAAATAAGCGTTGCGAAAATCAAGAAAAATAAAGGATGTTAGATGAAGAATCTACCAAAATACTTGAAGGGGAAATTTGCAAGAAGGTTGAGGAATCCCTCAATACTGATGAGGTAAAATTAGAAATGAAATCCATAATTGACTAAGGATGTCAAAATTAGATAAATAGGGCGATATTGCAGCCTCAAAAGGATAAAGAAGATAATATTCAAGAATTTCACTAGAAGATACTTGAAGAAGTTAAACTTCATCTAGATGATGTGCATGTTGACTATGGTGGTATTATCTCCAAGGCTAGAGTAATCAAAGACCAATCAAAGAGGATAGAGGATGCCATTATCTATGAAAATAATATAGATGAAATGCATGTGTAGAGTGAAGGAAAACCATCAAATGTGAAACCATATCGACACCCTCATTACAAGGAAATATTTCAAGGAAGACAAGAAAGTTGATATCAACATTATCAAGGAAGAATATGGAATAATTGTCAATATTCATGGAACAAGGAATCACAAAATGACAATTCAATAAGATATTATCAGAGACCAACAACAACTACAAATTAGAGAAGCTTCAAAAACAATACATGGAATCAAGGGAAAGAAAATTATGCAA
>CBVK0102960675.1:0-12834 GCA_900067695.1 Picea abies
CAAATATGGCTCGTCTCGAGCCACTCAGGAATGTTTCCTATTCTTCCACTCTGCAATGAATTGTTGCATGAAAACTCTAGTGGCCTCTACCTTTGTGACAATAATGACCTCTTTTGCTATGATATCCTCTATGGTATGTGTGGTTAAGTATTGAATTTTGTTCTCTATTTTGAACAAGGCTTGTTTGACCTTCCCCTATATAGCATCCAATTATCCAATAATCATGGCTGCTTCTTCTTGTTTGGGTCCAAGTCTCTATTGAAAGATCTTTTGTTGGTCCCTGAGTCTCTCCACTTCAACAAATTCTTTCCATTGAGCCAAAATGGCTACCATTCACTCAACTAGTGGAAATTTTGTCACCTTCTCTAATGCCTCATTGGCATGTTCTTGCACTTCTTGCAGTTTGGCCTCTACGACTTTCATCTTTGGGTCACCCATGAGCTCTTCCCACACTTTGGAACTTTCTTCACAATTTTTTGCACATTTATCTTCAAATTTCTTAATATTGGAAATTGTTATCTTTGTCATACTCAGTCTACCTTCATGCACCCCAGGTCGTATGCCAGGTGTGCTTTTCAGTTGTAGATCCTGAATCTTCTCCCTAAATACCTTCATGACTTCATGAATTTTCAGAAATTGTTCCTCCATAGTGGCCTCTATGACCAGGGGAAATTCTGGTACTTGTTTGTATAACTTTTGGACAATGACTTGTGTCTTCTGTACCATAGCTTCTGTTTCGTCCTTCTACTTTTTTTATTTCATTTACCCCTCCTCTACACCCTGTTTTGTCCTCAAAATTTCCTCAATTCATCCTTCAAGCTCCTTCTTTTTCTTCAGGTTCGTATCATACTGCGTTTGTAGTTGGGAACTTTAATCCCTCATTCTGTCCAAGTATTGGTGCATGACATATCATCTATGCTTTACTTCTTGTATCGACTCTTCTTTTAGTTCCTATACCCTTTGGATGGGTAGTCTAGAGATGAGGATACTCAGTTAGCCCAATGTCATAATATGTTCCTATAATTCACTTGCTGGTAACTCAAGCAATACTTCCTCAAGTTGTATAGTTCTATGTCCCACTAAGGGTTGTGTTAGGGCTGTCTACACACTAGCTGTCTCAATCCTTGGTTTGATAGATGGGCCATCCCCTAACCTATGGTCTTTCCTGACGCCTTCTTTTTCTAACAGCTACTGAAGGACTCCCACCTGATCTTGGACTTTCTTCTATTGGTCCTCGTGCTTTGTTGCATCTTCCTCCCAAAGTTCATTAGTGGAATCACAGATCAGGTACCCAATCTAATCCATATTATCATTGGTTAAAATGTAAAAATGGGTATGTCGTTGCACTTTACCTTTATTTCATGCTCCACCTATCTATCTAGGCCCCTTCTCCTTTATTTTGAGCCTTGTGTCATTTGTCTAGTCATGTTCCTCCTCACTTTTCTCTTGGTTTCCATACTCTTATGAAGACTCTGTCTTATCATATGTATTCTTCCAGTCATTGTCCCAGTCACTGATAATAAAGTGCACGCCTTCAAGTTTCAATCAATAACTGGTTGGAAAATCTTGTTGCATAGGTGATGCAGGGGCACTGTAAGAATCCAACAAAGCAAGTGCAAAGGGAGAAGACAACTAGAATTGCACCAGTGGATATTTTGAAAGTGTTTTCAATTTGAATGAAGAAGCATTAATGTAATAGCTAGGAGAGCATATTTACATTTATGTTTTGGATATTGTAAATAGATCTTGAGCGTTTCTCTCATCTATCAGATATGGAGGCATTTATTTGTATTGAATGTAAAGTAGGTAACTTTTACTTTCGATTAGATATCATAGAGCTGTATGAGGGAAACAATCGTAAAAGACGCCCTAGCTTGTATCATTGTATTATGAAGAACATTTTAAGTCATAGAGTTGTAGAGAGTAAGAACATAGAGAAGAACCCATGTACATGAATACTTGAGTTAATATAATAAATCTTTGACTCACATTCATGGTGTTATTATGCTTGCTGTTTGCATCTATTGAATGGTATGTATACATTTTCTTACATTCTATGTTGATGCATTTGTTTCAATGTTTCTTTGTGTGTATGATTTCATGTTAAAGGTATAAAGTCTGAGAGAAGAGAAGAATGAGTTTCAATTGTTTCTCTTCCTGAGAATTCCTGCAAGGTGTGCATCGATGAAGTTCTGAGTTTTATCTCAGAAAGCTCAAGAGAGATATTGTTGTGCTCATACCAACAGAAGTGCAGGATAGCACAAAGTCATGCAACGTGTGTGTAGGTGGGTTAAAGTCTTAGACTTTATCAATCTAAGGGGGAGGATTGAAGGACTTTTGTTGCAAGGAGTGCACAGAGTCGAAGGGTCAAATAACCATAGGTTATTTCAAATGTTGCAAGGTGTGTGTACAGGGATTCCTAAAAGTCTGGGATTTCCGGGAGAATCAAGCTCAAAAGGGATATAACCTTTGAAGTTTTCAAAGGGAGATGAAGTTCAAGGTCACCCGTAAGAGGGAAGGTTCATAAGAGTTGACGTCAGAGTGTTTGGCGAAGGATTTTTGAAAATGGAAGGGATGGTGGAAACACTTCCAGGGGAAGTTTCAATTTACCGTGGGCCATTGGATCTAGATAACCAGCAAGAGAGATAGGCCGAGACTTACTCAGCATCTGAAGCTCAAGAGGAATAATGGTCATTTTGTTCGATTCAACGAGGGTCGTTGATTCCACATTCTTGAATTTTGTTGTTTCGGAATTCAGGAAGTGGAGAAGGTTGTGACTTGGAGTCGAGAGTCATGAACTCCCGATTCGTGAAGTCCCTAAAGAACTAGGACCATCATATCACAGGGGAGCTCAGAGTCGTTGATTTGTGGTAGGGGGTTTTCATGGTTTCGGAAGTCGACGAAAGGAGTTGTTGCATAGAAAAACACCGATACGCGAAATCCCGAGTGTCGAAAAGATTTGGCCCCAGCTCATAGTCAGAGGTCACATCAGGGAAAAGTCAAGGGAGGAGTCAAAGATCTGTTAGCCCTTTTGGTTTTCGAGGATTTTCGAGATAAGAGGGCTCGCATATGGAATTGCAAAGCGGTGAAATCTGAAACACCCATTTGGGTAAAGGTTGTGGTCATATCAAAGATCACGTGAGAGTGAGTTGGCACTTAGTGCTTCTTCTCATGGGCATAGCTCCAAAGAAGGACCTGTGGTTACACACTAGTGTGTGTGAGTGATTTCCTACGAGGAAATCAAAGAGTCAATCAGAATCTCAGGAAGATTTAGAATGATCCTAAGACCGATAGGTCACGCAGAACCTACTGAGGTAGGGGGTGTTGCACCAAAGTGGTATCAGACATTAGCCTACAAATTATTTTTGTTTTCTGCGGAGAATAGATTGAAACAATGTCGCCAAGAAAGAGAGAAAGACCAATGCCCGATCCAACTATGGAAAGGGAAATGAGGGAACTCCATGCTCGATTAGATTCTATGGAAACAACATAGATATGGAAAGCTGATGCTGGAGATGTCTGTGAAGCCGAAAGAGAAAATGAGGTTGGAGCTAAAGAAGAAGTTGCATTCGAAGACACTGCAAAAGAATGTCTATTCAGAGTTGTTGCAAGAATCAAAGCCAGAGAAAAGATGGACATTCTAATGTATGAAGGAAACTTAGACGTTGAAGAGCTGCTAGATTGATTTAGAGCTCTAGAAAAATACTTTGACTATGAGGATGTCGAAGAATATAAGAAAGTTAAACATGTTTTCACTATACTTAAAGGACATGCAACACTGTGGTGGGATGAACTGCAGGCTGACAAACATTGCAAAGGAAAGCAAAGAATCAAAATATGGGATAGGATGGTTGCAAAAATGAAAGTCAAGTTTATACCTCGAGATTACCAGATTAATTTGTTTCGGAGAATGCAAAACTTGAGATAGAAAGGGATGACAGTGAAGGAATACACTAAGGAATTTTACAGGCTCAACATTAGAGCTGGTCATTGTGAAAGTGGTGATGAAAAGGTTGCTAGATATATGAATGGTCTGAGATATGACATCCAAGATGAGATGAGAATGATGATGATAAGGAATGTAGAAGATGCTTATCAAATGGCCCTGAAGGCTGAAGAGAAATTGGCCCGAAAGCAAGGTCAAAGACGCCGAGGTCAAAGTCAGATCAGAGGCAAAGAAATTTCCCAGGACATAACTTAGAAGCCGAAGGAAGAAGAAAATAAACCTCATACTCATCCTGAAAGAGGAGGAATTTCACAAGGGAGATAGTATGCTGACAGAAAAACCTTTCTACGAGCCAGAGGAAGAGGAAGAGGCAGAGGAGGTGAGATAAAATGTTTTTTCTGTGGAAAGATCGGACATAAATATTTCGAATGTCCCGATATAAAAAGAGATGGAGGTGAAGCTCACATTTCAGAAGAGCAGAAGTGAAATGTTAAGGTAGAAGATGCAGAAGGTGGAAGATCCTTAATGATGCGGAAAATTCTCTTGAAACCAGAGAAAGAGATAGAGAATCCCCGTCCAAAGAAACAGTTTGTTCAGAACTGCTTGCAAGACCAAGGACATGGTATGAAAGGTAATAGTGGACAGTGGAAGCACAAATAAGCTAGTATCCACAGAAATGGTGGAGAAGCTGGAGCTGGAGACAGTTGCACATTCGAGCCCATACAAGGTTTCGTGGTTGCAAAAGGGACATAAGGTAACTCTCACTAAACAATTCTTAGTTGAATTTAAGATAGGGGGATATAAGGATGAAATTTTATGTGATGTTATTCCCATNNNGAAATTTTATGTGATGTTATTCCCATGGATGTTTGTCATCTTTTGTTGGGGATATCGTGGCAATATGACAGAAATATTGTTCATGATGGGAGAAGGAACACATACACCTTGGAAAAGAATGGTAGAATGCATATGCTACTGCCAATTAGAGACAAGGAGGTGAAAGAAGAATCCAACAATGCAATACTTCTCATGAGTGGGAAGGAACTTATTCATGAATTCAAGAAAGATGAAGAAATGCAGTTTGTCGTGCTAAGAAAACCTAGAGTCATCTTAACTAGTACCAAGATAGATGATCTACTTGAGGAAATTCAGGAACTGCTAGAGGAGTTCACTAATATAGTGGTGGATGAATTACCTTGTTCGTTGTTGCCCATTAGGAGCATAAGTCATCACATTGATCTTATACCTGGAGAAAGTTTACCAAACAAGGTAGCGTACAGATTGACGCCACGAGAAAATGAAGAAGTCAAAAGACAAGTCCAGGATTTGATGGACAAAGGATTGGTTAGAGAAAGCTTGAGTGTTAATATAATAAATCTTTGACTCACATTCATGGTGTTATTATGCCTACTGTTTACATCTATTGAACAGTATGTTTACAGTTGTTTTTTTTCTTTGTTATGCGTTTATTTCAATGTGATGTGTATGCTTATGATTTCATTTTGAACGTATGAATTTTGTGAGGGGATAAGTATGAGATTCAATTGTTTCTCGTCCTGAGAATTACTGCAAAGAGTGTAGTGAATGTCTGCAAGGTGTGCGTTGATGAATTTTTGAGTTTTATCTCAGAAATCTTAGGAGGGATACCATTGTTCTCACTTCAGCAGAAGTGCAGGTGTAGCACAGAGCCGTGCAAGGTGTGCACGGGTGAGGGGAAGCCTTAGTCTTTATCAACTAAAGAGTAAGTTTGAAGGACTGTTGTTGAAAAGAAGTGCACAAAGTCGAAGGGTCAAACAACCATAGGTTATTTGTGAATGCCACAAGGAGTGCATGCAATAACCCCTTAGAAATCCTTGAGTTTGCAAGTGAAATATCAGGAAGGAAAGAACCCTAAAGAGTTCAAGGGAAGGCAAGTGTCGAAGTCACCTAACAAAAAGAAATCTTAGAAGGGTTGACGCTAGAGTGTTTGGCAGAGGAGTCTTTTAGAAGTCTGAGCAGACGGTGGAAACGCTTCAAGGAGAAGTATTGATTTCCTGAGGACCATTGGATCCAGTTGACCATCGAGAAGATCAAGGCCAAGTGTTTTCCAACACTCAAAATCTTAGGAGGAATAGAGACTGTTGGATTTGGATCAACGAGGGTCATTGATATCGTGGTTGAATTTCGTTGTTTCAGAATCCAGGAAGTAAAGAAGGTTGTGAATCAGAGTCGAGAGTTTCAAACTCTCGATTCATGAAGTCTCGATCAAATCAAGATCGTCATATTGCGAGAGTTGAGAACCGTTGATTTGTTGCAGGATATATCATGGTTTCAGTTATTGGGAGGAGGGATTTTTTGCATAGAATCTCACTGATAGGCAAAATCCCAGGTGCCGAAATATTGGGCCCCAGGTTTTAGTAGGAGGTCACATCAGGGAAAAGTCAAAGGGAGGAGTCTGAGACTTTTCAAGGTTTCGGGGATTGAAGAGGTAGAAGGACTCACATCTGGGATTGCGAAGTCACGAAACCCAAAACACCCTTTCGGGTAAAGGTTGTGATCTTATCAGTGATCATGAGGTTAGAGTTGGTGCTTAGTTCTTGTGTGCACATGCGTAACTCATAAGTAATTTTGGATACACACTAGTGTGTGTTGGAGATTTCTGCGGGAAATCAAAGAGTCAATTCGACTCAAGTGACAGATTAAGAATGATCCTGGATCAGGAGGTCCTGCAGAACCTGCTGAGGTAGGGGTGTTGCATCAGAGTGGTTTCAGAGCCTACCATATTTGTTTCTGTAGGTGAGAAAAGTTTGGGGGATAGTTGAGATTCAAATTCTGCGTGAACATATTTGAAGCAATGCCTCCTAGAAGGAGACAAAGAGTTATGCCTGATCCAGCCATGGAAAGGGAAATGAAAGAACTACGTGATCGATTGGATTCCATGGAGACAACAGAGAGGAAAATTGTTTATGATGGAGATATCAGCAAGGCCGAAAGAGAAAATGAGGCTGGAGCTGGAGAAGAAGAAGTTGTAGCCAAAGAGGCTGCAGAAGAATGTCTATTCAGGGCTGTTGCAAGAATCGAAGCCAGAGTAAAGATGGAGATTTCGATGTATGAAGGAAACTTAGATGTTGAAGAGCTGTTAGATTGGTTTAGAGCTCTAGTCAAATATTTCGACTATGAGGATGTCGAGGAAGATAAGAAAGTTAAACATGCCGTTACTAGACTTAAAGGGCATGTAACACTATGGTGGGATGAACTGCAGGCTGATAGATATTGCAAAGGCAAGTAAAGAATCAAAAGTTGGGATAGAATGATAGAAAATATCAAAGCCAAATTCATACCTAGGGATTACCAAATTAATCTATTTCAAAGAATACAGAACTTGAGACAAAAAGGAATGACAGTGAAATAATACACTGAGGAGTTCTACAGGGTAAACGTTAGAGCAGGTCATCGAGAAAGTGATGATGAGAAGGTTTCTAGATATATGAATGGTCTGAGATATGACATTCAAGATGAGATGAGGATGATGACAATAAGGAATGTGGAAGATTCTTATCAAATGGATCTAAAGGCTGAAGCGAAATTTACCTAAAAGCAAGGTCAAAGAGGCCGAGGAAAAAGTCAGAGTAGAGGCAAATCAATTGCCCAGGATAGGACTCAGAATCCCAAGGATGAGGGAAAGAAACCTTATACTTATCCTGAAAAAGGAGGAAGTTCATAGGGAGGAAAATATGCCGACAGGAACACTTTTCCACGAGCAAGAGGAAGAGGAAGAGGCAGAGGAGGTGAAATAAAATGTTTTGCCTGTGGAAAAGGAAAGATCCGACATAAATATTTTGAATGTCTCAATAAAAAGAGAGATGGAGGAGGAGAAGCTCACATTTCAGAGGAGAAAAAGAGAAATGTTGAGGCAGAATACATAGAAGGTGGAAGATCCCTCATGATGAGGAAAATTCTCTTGAAGCCAGAGAAGGAAGCAGAAAATCCAGTCCAGAGGAACAATTTATTTCAAAATTCTTGCAAGACCAAGGATAGGGTATGCAAGGTGATAGTGGACAATGGAAGGCAAGACCAAGGATAGGGTATGCAAGGTGATAGTGGACAATGGAAGCACATATAATTTAGTATCCACAGAAATGGTGGAGAAGATGTAATTGGATACTGTTGCACATCTGAGCCCATACAAGGTCTCGTGGTTACAAAAAGGACATCAGGTAACTGTCACTAACCAATGTTTAGTTGAATTTAAAATAGGGGGATGCAAAGATGAAATTTTATGTGATGTTATTCCCATGGATGTCTGTCATATTTTCTTGGGGAGACCATGGCAATATGACAGGAATGTTGTTCATGATGGGAGAAAGAACACATACAGCTTGGAAAAAAATGTTAGAACGCATATGTTGCTGCCAATTAAAGACAAGGAGATGAAAATAGAAGCCAACAATACTATACTTTTCATGAGTGGGAAGGAACTTCTTGAGGAAGTCAAGAAAGAGGAAGAAATGAAATTTGTGGTGGTAAGAAAACCTAGAGTCATCTTGACCAGTACCAAGATAGATGATCTACCTGAGGAGGTTCAGGAACTGTTGGAAACTTTTGTTGATATAGTGCTGGATGAATTACCTTGTTCATTGTCGCTTATCAGGAGCATAAGCCATCACATTGACCTTATACCTAGAGAGATTTTACCAAACAAAGAAGTGTATAGATTGACATCGCAGGAGAATGAAGAGGTCAAGAGACAAGTTCAAGATTTGATGGATAAAGGGTTGGTTAGAGAAAGCGTGAGTCCATGCGCTGTACCTACAGTGTTGAGCACAAAGAAGGATGGTGGTTGGAGAATGTGTACAAACTCAAGAGCTATAAACAAGATTACCATCAGGTATAGATTCCCTTTACCTAGGATGGATGACTTAATGGATTGCTTGAGTGGAGCAAAGTTTTTTTCAAAAATTGATTTGAAAAGAGGATATCACGAGATTAGAATGAGGGAAGGTGATGAATGGAAGACAACATTCAATATGAATGAAGGATTGTATGAATGGCTTGTCATGCCATTTGGTTTGATGAACGCGCCAAGTACTTTTATGATATTGATGAATGAAGTCTTGAGAGATTTCATTGGAAATTTTGTAATCGTGTATCTTGATGATATATTGATCTTTAGTAAGACTGAAGGAGAACATCTGAAGCATTTAGCTGCAATAATGAGGAGGTTACAGCAAGATAAATTGCTGATAAATTTAAAGAAGTCGTCTTTCATGAAGAAAGAACTCATTTATTTGGGGTTTGTGATCTCTTCAAACGAGTTAAAGATGGATCCTGAGAAGGTAAAAGAAATCAGAGATTGGCCATCGCTGAAGAGTATCTTTGAATTTCAAAGATTCCATGGATTGGCTAGTTTCTATAGGAAGTTCATCGGATATTTTAGTGGGATATGTGCACCAATGATGGAAACAGTCAAGAACAGACACAAATATTTTCATTGGATAGAAGAAGTGGAGAAAATTTTTAGGTTGTTGAAGGAGAAGATAACTGGACAACCAATTCTAGTTCTACCAGATTTCAACAAGACATTTCAAGTGAGATGTGACACAAGTGGATTTGTGATTGGAGTGGTCTTAAGCCAAGACAAAAGGTCGATTTCATACTTCAGTGAAAAATTGAATGAAACCAAGCTAAAATATTCCACGTATGACAAGTAATTTTATACAGTCATACAGGCGTTGAAGAAATGGAGGCATTACTTGGTCCCACAAGAGTTTGTCTTGTATAGAGATAACCATGCTTTACAATTCATAACTCGACAAGAAAAATTGAACCAGAAGCATGCAAAATGGGTTGAATATATGACAAGTAATTTTATACAGTCATACAGGCGTTGAAGAAATGGAGGCATTACTTGGTCCCACAAGAGTTTGTCTTGTATAGAGATAACCATGCTTTACAATTCATAACTCGACAAGAAAAATTGAACCAGAAGCATGCAAAATGGGTTGAATACATGCAGAATTTTACTTTTGTTATAAAGCATATTTCTGGAACTACTAACAAGGTTGATGATGCTCTGAGCAGGAAATGTTTGATTCTGTAGGAGTTTAGAGTGAATACCTTAGGTTTTGATAACCTCAAGGATATGTACAAGGATGATTCAGATTTTAAGAATGCTTATGAAGCATGTGAGAATCCAGTTCTCAAAGACAGGAGCCAATGGATCAAATATTTGATTCAGAATGGACTGTTATTCAAGGGAAATCAGTTATGTATTCTGAAGAGGTCTATGAGAGAGAATCTTCTGAAGGAAAAACATTGTGAAGGATTGGTTGGACATTTCAGCCATGACAAGACATTCGCGCAACTAAATGGGTCATACTATTGGCCAGGGATGAGGACAGATGTCAAGATATTTGTGAATAGGTGCATAATTTGCCAGCATGTGAAGGGAAAGAGACAAAATACAGGGTTGTATCATCCATTGCTAGTATCAGAGATGTTGTGGGACACAGTGAGCATGGATTTTGTGTTAGGATTGTCGAGGACACAGAGAGTTTGTGATTCAATCTTTGTGGTAGTCGATAGATTTTCTAAAATGGCACATTTCATTCCATGTTAGAAGACCAGTGATGTGACACATGTTGCCAATCTATTTTTCAAAGAAGTTGTTAGACTTCACGGCTTAGCCAAGAGTATTGTATTAGACAGGGATACCAAATTTGTTGGTCATTTCTGGAGAACACTATGGAAAAAGCTAGGGACTAATTTATCTTTTAGCTCATCATATCATCCTCAGACGGATGGATAGACTGAGGTAGTAAACCGAAGCTTGGGAGATTTATTAAGGAGTTTGGTGGTTGAACATCACAGTCAGTGGGATCATATTCTTCCACAAGCGGAAGTTGCATATAATGATTCATCAAACCGGAGCACAGGACAAAGCCCATTCCAGATCATGTATGGAATGCAACTAAGAGGAGTATCCGAGTTGAGAGACTTAGAGAAGAATGAGTTCAGAAGTGCTAGTGCAGAGGATTTTGCAAAAAAAATGAAAGAACTCCACAACAAGATTAAGGAGCGATTGCAAAATTCCAACCAGGAATATAAGCGTAGAGCAGATCAACACATAAGAAAACTTCAGTTTGAAGTAGGTGATTTGGTTTTAGCGCATCTCAGAAAAGAAAGGTTCTGAAGAGGAACGTACAATAATTTGAAGATAAAGAAAATTGGGTTGTGTAAGATCATAAGAAAGTTTGAAGAAAACTCTTATGAGATTGAATTATCGGATGAGGTAGGAATATCACCCATATTCAACATAGAAGATCTGTATCCTTATAGAGTTGATGAAACAGAGAGATCATTGGATCAGAAAGAAGTCCAATGGATTAAACAGATGCTTGTAGTTGAAAGGCCATAGATGGAAAATATTATTGATCAGAGAGTCAAAAGAAAGACCCGAAGGAAGACATATTTTGAATATTTAGTCAAGTGGAAAGGACACCCAATTGAAGATGCCAGTTGGGAAAGTGAATCAAATATCCAAAGACATGGACAAACAATGCAAGAGCTCATGAACATGGGTTCAATATTCTTTTCCAGTCAAGGGATTATGATGTAGGAGCATCATAAGCATGTCAGCAAAGAAAAGTGCAAAGACAAAGATAGTTGGATATGCATCAACGCACATTTTGAAAAAAATTTAAATTTAAATGAAGAGGCATTAATGTAATAGTTGGGAGAAGTATTTAAATTTATGTTTTGGATATTGTAAGCAGATTTTGAGCATTTCTCACATATGTTAGATAAATAGGCATTTATTTTAATTTATGAAAAGTTGTTGTAGCTTTTATTTCAGATTAGATAGCTTGTAGTGTAGGAGGGAAAACATATAGAAAGACACCCTCGATTGTATAATCGTATCAATTGAGTAAGTTGTGGAGCTGTAGAGAGTAATAACACAGAGGAGAACCCATGTACAGGAACACTTGAGTTAATATATGAAAGCTTTGACTCAATTTTATGGTGTTATTGTGCTTACTGTTTGCATCTGTTGAATGGTATGTATACAGTTTCTTATATTCTTTGTTTATGCATTTGTTTCAATGTTGTGGTGTGTGTATTATTTCATGTTAAAGGTATGAATTCTGAGAGAAGGGAAGAATGAGTTTCAATTGTTTCTCTTCATGAGAATTCCTGCAAGGAGTGCAGTGAACATCCGCAAGGAGTGCAGTGAACATCCGCAAGGTGTGCATTGACGGAGTTCTGAGTTTTATCTTAGGAAACTCGGGAGAGATATCATTGTTCTCATACTAGTAGAAGTGTAGGATAGCATAGAGCCATGAAAGGTGTGAATAGGCGAGTTAGAGTCTTATACTTTATCAATCTAGGGGGAGTATTGAAGGACTATTGTTGTCAGGAGTGCACAGAGTCGAAGGGTCAAATAACTAGAGGTTATTTGCAAATGCCGCAAGGTGTGCGCGCAAGGATTCCTTAAAGCCTAGGATTCTTGGGAGAATCGAAGCTCATAAGGGATAGAAACTTTGAAGTGTTCAAAGGGGGATGAAGGTCGAGGTCACCCGTAAGATGGAAAGTTCATAAGGGTTGACGCCAGAGTGTTTGGAGAAGGAGTGTTGAAAACGGAAAGGATGGTGGAAACGCTTCTAGGGGAAGTGTTGATCTACTGTGGGCCATTGGATCTATTTAATCAGCAAGGGAGATAAGGCTGAGAGTTGTTAGGTGTTAGAAGCTCAAGAGGAATAGTGGTCGTTGGATTCAGATCAACAGGAACTGTTGATCTCGCGCTTGAATTTCGTGTTTCGAAATTCGGGAAGTGGAAGAGGTTGTGACTTGGAGTCTGTTGGTCACTATAATTGCTTAATTAACTCAAACAATCAAGTGCTACATAAATT
>CBVK0102960684.1:0-21299 GCA_900067695.1 Picea abies
TATATATATATATATATATGCAAATTTATATCACAATACTTAGAAATAAAATTCTGCAATTTAACAACTCTGGCAGCAGCTCCAACCAAAATCTCATGTTCCTTTCAACTCGCCGACCCAAGGAATGCACCATTCATTTATCAGGGATAACCCAAAGAATATACCATATGTTTATCAAGTAAAACTCAAGGAATGAGCCATTTGTTTATCAAGGTCCCCAACGCAGTTGACTAGGACTCTGAGATATGGTTCTGGAACTCTAGATGCTCAAAATGAAGTATTTCATTTGTCTTCCTCAAAATTGTCAAAAAATTGCAGGTATTTTTCCCACATGATTTCCTCATGCTCCAATATAGGACCATATTAGGTCCATTGAACCTTTACCATCCCTATGGCTTCATTCCTGATCATTTTGACTTTCCAGTCCAGGATACGTATTGGTTCCACTCGAAAATCCCCTTCGTGCTCCACCTGGATCACATTCCAATCAATTATTTGGTTAGGATCAGGCACATATTTCTTTAACAATGACACATGAAATACATTTTTCACTCTCATAGATCCAGGAAATGATAATGTGTATGCAATTGGCCATGTCTTTTCTAATATTTCAAAAGGCCCACAATATCTTGCTGCCAACTTCGGGCAGCTTCTTAATCTTAGCGAACTTCTCTTTGCTTTCATTTTCAAAAACACATGTTCTCCCACTTTAAAGTCTCTAAAAACGGTGTTCCTATCTACATAACTTTTCTTTCTATCCTAGGTAGCCTTTAAATTCTACTTTATCTTTACCATCTGCTCTTCTATTTCCTTTAATAATTTTGGCCCAACAACTGCTTTGTCTGTTGGATTATCCCAACTCACGAGTGTGTTACATTTTATGCCATACAATGCCTCAAATGGACTCATTTTCAATGAGGCTTGATACCCATTGTTGTAGGCAAATTCAACTAAATGAAGATAATATTCCCACTTTGATGGTTGTTCCATCACATACATTCTAAGCATGTCCTGAATTATCTTGTTAGTCCTTTTTGTTTGCCCATCTGACTCTGGACGATATGATGTACTAAGATTTAGATTTGTTCCAAATCCTTTGAACAAACCTTTCCAAAAATTCGAAGGAAAATTTGGATCTCTATCTGAAACTATTTCTTTAGGTACCCCATGTAGCCTAGCAACTTATTTCATGTAGATATATGCAATATTTGTTGCCTTGTGTGTAGTCTTTACCAGAATAAAATGTGTTGCTTTAGTCAATTTTTCTACCACCACCATGATGGAATCAAGTTGCTTCACTGTTATGGGAAACTTAGTTATAAAACCAATCATGACAACTTCCCACTTCCATTCTGGAATGGGAAATGGTTGTAGCAAACCTGGGGGATGTCTATGCTTTGTCTTTACTTTTTGGCATTCTAGACATCTGGCTTGTTATAGCAATATTTTCCTCACCTTATGCAAATTTGCTCAGAAGGCCTTTTTACATTTCCCTATGTAGACTTAAAGTCCTTTTTTGCAAATATCATAGCTACAAACAATATTTTTCAACATATGCATGCCCTAACTACTATACAGCATGCGTATACACAGGTTTCACCACTACACCTCGTGTACATCGGGTTTTGTGCCCAAAATTAAAAAATGGTGTCGGGTTTCCATGTCACGTCACGAAATCCATGATCCTTGACCTTCCATATACTAGAAACGTTCTGACTCGACCCTTTGATTCCACTTGAAGGCTATAAATGGGCCATATCCAAGCTATGGAAAAAAGAAGAGAAGAATTCAACTTTGAGAACAAAGTTACTCTGGAGAAATTATTCAATTCATATTGAGTCTGCATCCCTTTGTCCTTTTAAGTCTGAACATGTTGTTCAGCCCCCACGCTCTTCCCTACTTTATTGAGAACCTCATTGTCTCTCTTATATGAGTTTGCCTTTGGTGGAGGCCCAGCTGGAAGGGACTTCGTTTCTTGGTTCTAAACCGTGCTGGCACGAAAGTTTGTAATTCATTCACTTCTGTTGATTACATTTTAATAGAAATACTCTTTTCTCGTCCAATTAATGCCTTGCAAATATTTGAATTGTTATTCCATGGGCATATTTGTTATGAATTTTGATGGATTATGCTATTGAATGTGCTAACTTTATGTATTATCACCATATGCTTGCGTTTCTTGGTTGTTGAGGACAAGTTGTAGGTGTATTGCTTTGAGTCAAGTGCTCAACAGTGGACTTCATTGAACGTCTGGACAAGGTAGGCTCTTTATCTTGTCTTGTTAGCATATTTTTTTATATAGCATACCTTATATTAGAGTTGACTTCTACAGTCATTCCATCTGTTGTGGTTTACCCCTAGCCATAGAGAGATTTTCCTCATAACAGAATTGGCGACCATATTCGGGATATAATCTTCTTTTGGGGGTTTTGGAGTGTTTTTCTCCTTTGATTTCTCTCGTTTATATTGAATTTCTTGTCGTCTGATTGTTTGACAACCTTTGTTCATTTTGAGTCTAATTTTCTTAGCCTTATCCTTAGTCTGGCAGTGTTTTAACACATATACGTGGGTTTTTACCTGATAGTCGCGTACATACACGTGTTTTCCTTCTTTAAGAAGTGTATATATGTGGTTTTCTCCTGAACAGACACGTACATCATCCTCTTTTTCTTGGTTTATGAGTTTGATGTTTGTTGGGTAAGTTTTGATGGTTATTGTGTCTTCTTGGGTCTCTGTTATGACTGTTAAGTTTATGTGGAAGGATAGGAAACCTTTCTTTGGTTGAATTTTCGGGCGGTGCCTTTCTTGTCATCCTTTTCATTTATTGTCCTTGAATCTTGGGTTGGGTGTTTTCTTATCGATATCCCACTTGGTTTGTCTTTGTTTACATACAGTAGAATCTTTATTTCAAGTTGTTGTTCAGTCCTTGCATTTTCATTTTTTTATATATTGAAAATACAAAAATATTAAGCATTTTGCATTGTTGGCATTTGATCTTTTGGGTCCTTATCATTGATCTTAGTACATGTATAGAAAGATTGCATCTTATTTGGAATTGCAGAACGGAATAGGTTGATCAAGGCCTACATACCCCCAGAATTCCTGCTAGAGTGATTCCTTAAGTCTCTACAGCCTTATATTTCAAAGGATGTTTCTACATTTGGGGTTACATCTAAGAAAGAAGCAATTTTTATAGCCCAACAGTTAGATCTCATATATGCTCAGTCTGGGACAAGATTCTTCTAGACACACCGAGGTCAAACTATGACACTAGACAAAAGCTCGGGCCTCATGCTGATGGCATTGTAGGCTCTGCTAATGTGAAATCTGCAGACTCGATGACAAGCCATTTGAAAGAGTTGTCTCTAAACCAATCTGTAGGAGGGCCAGCTTTGTTTGTGTCCTCCACTCCCACTCATTCGGCGGATGCACATTTTGTGCAATCATCGACCAACCCAAATGGTAACCAACAACTAGGAGGGAATAAAAAGAAAGGATGTGGTAATAATCGCAAGGGTGGGAAGAATAATAATAAACCCAAGGACAATGGTAATAATGAGAAGTTGGATAATAATGTTGGTGAGGGCACGAAAGAAAGGCGGAAGGTGAATTTTCCCTGCAAGTTTGTACAGACGATCACCTTAACCACTTATGCCCCAAACTTGCAGAAGCTTCGAGGATTATCTCTACCTCCCGATGTTCTGACTAATCGTTTTCCACATAATCATCACATGGCTTCGAGCTCCTCGAATGTCGAAAATGTGGCGAGTGGGAGTCAAAACCCACCGATGCAAGACGGTGACCGTTTATGCATCAATATGTTAAATATGAGGTTAATGTAGCCACTCGGTTTCGCAATTACAGTTCTTTGGAGGTTGTACCTGGTCTAGAGTCTTCCCTTCTTCTAGAGACACCTTTACAGATTGAAAAACCAAATCCCTCACCTCGTATTCTGAAAGGAGTACTCAAGCACTCTACTCACAATCCTAATGTTAGAGCCTCCTATAATTACTCTATTGTTGAGAATCTGGGTCAAAGCCCTTGTGCGATGTCAGCTCTGGAGGTACTCCAGACGTGTCCTTCACATAGGAATGCCTTGCTATCTACATTAGGAGCTCTATATCCTTGTGGCTTTAAAGTTATCAAGTTTGATGTCACAGATATGAATCCTCACTTGCCTTACCATGTGGCATTCCAAATCCACGTGGGTTACTCAAAGTATACCATCAAACGTATTGTTGTTGATGCAGGCACTGCAACATGTGTGATGTCCCTGGTCTGTTGGAAAACCCTCAGCTCTCCGACCCTTTCTCAGTCTCTGACCATGTTGACTACTTTTGATGGTCATTCCTTCTTCCCTCACAGTATTCTTCCTACATTCCCAGTCCAGTTAGGTGGGAAAATGGTAGAGGTGGATGTCGAGGTGGTTTATGCACCCCTTGACTATAACTTGTTACTAGGACGCAATTGGACTTATGCTATGATTGAAATCGTATCGTCTGTCTTCTACACTCTTTGCTTTCCTCACGATGGGAATATCGTGGCGATCGACCACTTGTCCTTTGTGTACACTAGTCCCAATGCATATGTTGGATCGTTAATCCTCGTGATCGACAATTCTTAGCTGGAAATTGAGAATATCAGTGTTGGAATGTATTCATCCCTTATGAGTGCCTTCGACTTCATGGCATCGGTTCATCATGTATACGCCATGTCCAGTAGGTCTTCTTCGTCAAAGAGGTATGTTCCTTTCTACACTTCGTATTTTAACAATCCTTGGACCCTACCTTCCTTGACTGAATCTTATGAAGGTCACTCACATACTGGAATGGCCATGCCACGATCAGTAGCATAGATTGTGTATCAATTTGTTCTTGACTCTTCCGCCGATTTGGATCCTGTTACCTCGCAGACGGACGAGGAGGATCTTGTTCCTGAGCCCGTGTGGGCCACTTCATCATCTTGTTCACATGACTACCTCGATGAGACTTTACCTTCGGATGAAGATATCGTAGAATCCATGAATGGTTCTGGTAGGCCATGGGATGATATGCATCATCGCTCTTATTTTCTCCCAGAGCTTTCCATAATCGAACAAGATGATTTTAGATCTACCTTGAGCGAGATATTCAGTCACGCCATAGCTCCACTTGATACACATGTAATTTATGTCGAAGGAAACATGGCAAGTATCTCTCCTACCGTCACGATCAACATCTCTCGTATTCCTGGCAAGGTTGAAAATGTATACATTGGTGTGGATTGTTCGTTGGAAAAAATTTTGATCTACACTGAGTTCTTCAAAGAATTATGCAATGTGTTTGCTTGGCCATATGAAGAGATTCCAGGAATCGACCCTTGAATTGTCGAACATGAGATTAAAACCTACTCGGATTCTAAGCTTGTTCAACAACGACTTAGAGTTGTCAATCCTAGGAATCCCCCTACTATTAAGGCATAGGTAGAAAAACTGCTTAATGTTGGCTTTATCTACCCAATTCCCTTAACTGAATGGGTATCCAAATCTGTTCCAGTGAATAAAAAATAAGGAACCATCCGCATATGCATGGATTTTTGTGACCTGAATAAAACCTGTCCCAAAGACAACTTCCCAACACCCTTCATTGATCAGATTCTTGATGAATATGCGGGAAGCAAAATTTTTTCTTTTATGGATGTATTTTCAGGGTATAACCAAATTCAAATTAAACTCGAGGACCAACATAAGATGACATTTATTTTCCCTTGGGGTACTTTCGCATACCAGAAGATGCCTTTCGGTCTTAAGAACTTCAGAGCAACCTTCCAATGAGCTTTTACCTTCACATTTCACGATCTCAAGCACATAGTCCAAGCCTATCTCGATGATATCGCTGCTCACTCCCGTAAGAGAGTGGGTCACCCTAAACACCTTCAACTAGTTTTTGAAAGATGTCATCATTATCGCATCCATTTGAACCCTCATATATGCATCTTTTGTGTTAGGTCGGGTCGACTTCTAGGATTTTTAGTCTCTGAGAATGGGATCATGGTAGATCCATTAAAGGTTGAGGCAATACTTCGATTGCCTCCACCGCGCACTATTCATCAACTTCAAGGCTTACAGGGGAAAGCTAAATTTTTACAACGGTTTATAGTGAACTATGCCAATATTGCTAAGGGTTTCATGCACATCTTAAAGAAGTACACTCCTTTTATCTGGGATGAGCGAGCCCATGAATCCTTCGATGCTTTGAAGAAAGCCTTGGTATCGATGCCTCTGCTAAAGTCTCCAAACTACGGTAGATATTACTTGATTTATGTCGTCGCGTCCAACGAAATGATTGGTATGGTGTTGGTTCAATAGGATGACAAGCTCCATGAGCACGTCATTTACTATCTTAGTCGAAACTTAGTCAACCCTGAACTCAAATATTCTCATATTGAAAAGCTAGCTTTGGTTGTCGTTCACGCAGTCCAACGATTATGACACTATATATTGCTTTGCAAAACTACTATGATTTCTGATGTCAATCCATTTCAATACATCCTTACTAGGTGTATCATAGGGGGAAAGTACAATAAATGGATTGCCATCCTACAAGAATTCGATCTTGATTTCACTTCGATGAAGTCCAAAAAGTCACTAGTTTTTGCACAGTTAATATCTGACTTCCCTCAGTTAGATAAGGATGTCATTCATGTTGATTCATTTGCAGATGAACACATTTTCCTTGTCTCATCATCAGACTCCTAGTATGGATATATTGTTGTCTATCTTCAAACTTTGAGGTTCCCTCGGCATCTATCGCGAGATGACCAACGACATATACGATACCAAGCTAATAATTCCCTTATCATCAGCTACACTCTCTATCATCGAGGAGTAGAAAATATCCTACATCATTGTTTCATTCACGAAGAAGTTGAGTTCGTCCTAAACGACTGCCACAGTGGGGCTTGTGGTGGTCATATATCAAGGCTTGCGACAGCCCAGAAAATTTTATGAGCCGGTTATTTTTGGCCGTCTATTTTTAAATATTGCATCGAAGTGGTTAAAAATTGTCACCCCTGCCAGGTGTTCACTCGGAAAAGGCACTCACATCTAGCCCCTCTCCATCCAATTGTTATCGTTGGTCCCTTCACCAAGTGGGGGGTAGATTTTGTGGATTGCAACCCAACTTCGGTTGGGGGGCATCAACACATTATCATGGTCGTAGATTAATTTACTAAGTGGGTTGAGGCCATGCCTACAGTTAAATCTGATGGTAATACTGTTGCCTTCTTCGTAATCAATCAAATTATAGCCAGGTTCGGAATCATAAGTGATATTGTCATTGATCATGCCATTCACTTTCAGAATGAAATGATGGAAGAATTAGCATCAAAACTAGGGTTTAGACATGGTCATTCTTCCCCTTACTACTCCCAGTAAAATGGACAAGTAGAGGTCGTGAACAAGTCTCTCAAGACCTTTTTGCAGAAAACTATCAGCCAGAGAAACTATGACTGGCATATCATGCTTTATCCAGCGCTTTGGACATACCGAACCTCGGTAAATACTTCCACCAATTTTTCCCCTTTCCAATTAGTGCATGGTGTGGAGTCAATCTTACCTATTGAATGTGAAATCCCTTCTCTTAGATTGGCAGTTGTGCTCCTACCTGACACTTCTGATCTTGAACAACACCTCGTACACCTAGAGAGTCTAGATGAGCATCGCCGAGACACCTCCATGGTTATCAAAGTGAATAAAAGATGTGTCAAGGTCCAATATGATAAGTCTGTTTGTCCTTGACAGTATGTTGAGGGTGACTTGGTCCTTCTATATGATCAAGCCAAAGAACCACTAGGAGCAGGCAAGTTCAAACCCATGTGGCATGGTCCCTATATCGTGCGATGTGTCTTAGAAAAAGGAGCCTATGAATTAGAAGATTATGAAGGGAAAATGTTGGTTGAGCCCAGGAATGGGCTCTATTTGAAAATATATTAGGCTTGAGCCCCAAGATTGGGCGTAAGTCTTTGTATACTAATGTATTTTAGTGTATATATCTTTTCCCTTTGTTTTTATCTTCAGCTTTCTTATCAAGTTTTCCCTTGATTGGCAGATGTCAATGGAGTCTTCGGTCTACTTAGGATTCGTAGATGAGGTCATTCGTCATACACGGAACTTGGCTTCTGCCACTTAGGTTGTTTACTCACCTGAGGATCTACTAGTGTCTTTAGGTGGTGTTTTCCTAGGGTCGTCCATGAATAATGTGGTCGAGTATAGCGTTGTTATAGAAATTTTACGCGATGCCATTTCACATGGTATTCACTCGTTAAAAATTTTCCTGAACTCCCAATTAGTAGTATGTCAATTGAACGGCAGTAACCATGTGTAAGACCCTACTCTACTCCGACTAGTGTTATAGGTATGACTTTTAGAACGACATTTTGATTTGATTACTTATCATCACATACCTAGAAGTTCTAATTATGTATCCGATGCATATTCTAATTTTGTTTTAGATTGGCATTTGTCACATAACTAAAGCAAAGAAAACACTTTCATCAATGTGCACATTGTAACATAAGTAAAGCCAAAGATCAATGTTTTTATATATATTTCATCTCTCCAAAAAATATGATGTTATAGTACAAAATTGGGGTTGACACCCTCAAAATACATATACGACTAATCATACAATAGTCATGACATCTATGCCTGTCGCGTCATATGTGTGTTATTATAACATACTATGGTGTTTGCAAGACGTCGAAAGAGTTGTACCCAAGCATGGGGCACAACAACCACCTGCCCCTACATCGCCTCCAGCAGATCCTCCACCTAAACCATGGGAATCCTCTACATCAAACGAGACAGGTTTCCCTACATGTTTTGAAGCAATCTATCATCATCTGCTCTCGTTGCCTCATCCCCCCTATGCCTCCGTCGGTGTCGTGGAAGTTCATCCGATCATCATGGACCTACGTCTGTGTCACACATAGGTTTAGTTAGTACTTGACATTGTCCAAAAATATTTTTGTTTTCTTATGCAAAAATACAAAAAAATTAAATATTCAAAAAACTTTGGCATGTCTGGATCTCCTCTGAAGTCAATCCCTGCGTAAGGGTATTCCTCCATAGCCATCACTTGCCGACTCCACCAGAACAAAAACTCATCGTTGTAGAGTGTTGGCACCCTACCAGCCCCCTACCGCCATCACCTCGGTCCACCATGCCATGGATAGATCGTGAGGTCCATGTGGAACAATGTCAACTCTAGGGCCCAAGCCTGGAACCCGCTTGAAGAAAAAACTACAAAGGATAGACGCAAACTTGAAATTTCTCTTTCTACCCATTTTGCAGTCTGTTAGCTGGCTCTTCATATTGGCTAGCAGTGAGGTGCACCAGTTGTAAAATTTGGGTTGCAAGCACTCCAATGAATAGAACATAAGTGGCCTCGATTCCTGGTGCAAAGAGGTCAACCCTGTGATCTGTGTCAACACTAGGACAACAATCTTGAGACTCAGATTGTTGATCGCTCTGATTGGGAGTTGGCTCCCTACCTTCTCAGTCCCTGCAATGTAATGAGTGGTTATGTAATCCTTTATGTTCATGCTACTCCCAGCTCCCCGAACTTTGAGGTTGACCACCTCACCCCAGCACGACAATCCCGTCAAGAAGTAGATGTCCTTAACTTCAATCCCCAATGGTTGTCCATCAAGGTTGAAGGTCTCAGTATCTGGATCCCAGTAGTTCACAAGCAGCTGAAGCAGTCTCACTTGATCCCTCATACCTTTGAGAGCCCAAAACTTGTATATCCCACATCTTTTTAAGGCCATATGGGCCTCAGGATCTCTCTCCATTACAGCATCCACCTCTTCATGCTCTCTTTCTCTCCACTCTGGCACCATCCTACAATATTCAAACAATTTTTTGAGTTAGCAACATTTAAAAAACCTTATCCACGGACATGTATGCGAGCTACAGTGTACACAGTCATGTATAGAGTTTCTTATACGCTGGTTTTTTTGCAAACAGTCGTGTATAGGTATGTGTATACGCAACCCAATGATTTGTAGCCCACGTACACCTTAGTTTCTAAGTTTCGCCCTAAAAAAACTTTAAAAAGGAGGCCTAATTACAAATTTTAATCCAATAGAAAGAAAGAGGGGAGCAAGATGAATTACCTAGTCTAGACGGTTGTCGATTTTGTCGCTCGTAGCTCCCACAATCAGCAGTTGAAATTTGGAGGCAATTTGGTCCAAAATACACTATTTGGGTAAAAAATACAAATGGTATAGTAAAATTGGTTTTTTACTATTTATAGCAAATGGACTAATACGACAGTGGATGGAGTTGGTTTTGGTGGTTTTGGTGGTTTTGTCCAAGGATTCTTGCATTTTTTCAACGCCATGTCACTCATTCGTAACTTTGGACAAGTATTTTCATCACCCAGCATATAAGATAGGTACCCAATCCATCATGCACACTTGCATCATCCTATGACTGCAGCTCATATGCCTCAAGTACGAACCCATTTAATAGTGACACGGAACCTTCTATCTAAAACTAGAAGTGTCGTTATCGAATGGTAGAGACTTACCAAACATGGGTACCCTAGTTAGATCCCCTGCTACATTTGGTGCCCATATAGAGATTTTTGTCTATAGGATCGGGAGTCACTTATAGTTAATACATGACTTTATGTTTGAACCTCATTTCTCACTCATAAACATGCTGACCTATACCTAGAGGACTCCCAACGAGTCTGATTTAAGCTATTTTCCCACTATCCCAAAAAGCGAAAATATTGTTGAGTGAACTTGTCTCTTTCACACTCATAAATCGGATTTGAAAGGACATATATTTTGTGTAAGTTTACCCCTTTTTCAAACCAAGTAGACTAAGATTACGAAAAAGTACATTTTTTGGCGTTAAGTTGTAATTGCATCTCATTCTCTTGCTTGTAGTATTGAGCCTATTGTCGATTCTCACTTTTGTGTTATAAGCCTTTCACCTCAGCAATTTGCATCATCAGGCAAGAAGAGCCTTGTTTATATCCTTTGTAGCTTGACACCCTATACCCAAGAGGAAACATTCCCCCAGGTGTTCATCTCCCGCATGCACCTCCTTGCATTGAGCATATGTATGTTCCATTGTTGGAACTAGTTGTTTACTTGCGACACTCATTTCCTCCTCTGTATCATAGCATTCATTTGACTATGAAAAAATAAAAAAAGATGGGCGGGAAAAGAATATTATCTTATATTGGCAGTAGTCGTGTCAGCTTTGAACAAAGCACAAAATTTTTGAGTCCACTTGTCATCAAAATTTTGGGTTTAGCATGACCTTAGGAAGTTGAGCTCGTTACGTAGAGTTTACTCCCCCGACTGGTTACTCTTCCAGTCCCTATGGAGAGTTTGATTGATGCCTCCTACATCACAAAGTTTCATCATCGAGTCTATGTTGCCAGAGTCGTCCATATTTCTCATGCTCTTGTTCAAAGGATGTCTATCAACCTGTGTCGGCCATTCCTCAAAACTCTTGACTTTGCATGTCGGCAATACCCTCAATGTGTCTCAAAATTACATGAAAATGTAGTCCTATCGTGCACCCTAGTCCTACTTCCATCATTGGTAGGTAACCTTGAACCTAGAAATCAACATTTCACCATTGGTCATTGACTGGGTGGTTTCCCTTGTGTTCAACAGTAAGAAATCTATTCACACATCGAGATTTGTGCAATGTATTGGATGCCATTATCCTTATTGGTGGTTTCCTCACCTTTGACAGTAGTTTTCCTTATTGGCTACTATTCAAAGGTTATTTTTCGTGTACCGCTTGCATCTGGCACACATGAAAGACACACAGGGTCGTTGGTTCGTGAACATGCTATTCATCTGATTTCCTCCAAATCATCAATCTCCTACTTTGTACCTCGTGTTGAATGATGAGAGATGCCTTAATGCTCTCCTTTCAGCGGGTCTCCTTCCATCGACTTCAACTCATCTATTCTGGAAACGAGACCTAGAGTCATATGAGTACCTAGAGGCTTGCGGTCATTAGTGGCAGGTTCTCCCACCATCGACAATTGGGAATACATCAATGTCTCGTGATCGATGGATTCTTCAAGTGTTCGACCCCCGACACCTTTATTCACACTTGTAAGAATGTAATCGATGCCTTGATACCTACTTTCATTATCGGTAGGTTGTCTCACGTTTGTTAACGATATACCTTAATGACCGGTAATCAAACGAAGTCTCATTGTGTTCAACCTCAACTCCTTTATTCACATGATATAGACTTGCACCTTTGGCGGAACATGTCGAAGACTTGAAGACATCAGTTCATAGTCACAGCTTTCCTGAGTTGTTGCTATCTCTCATTGGACCAGTACCTATGTGACTTTAGTGATCATGGGGGATCAGATTATACTCCATTGTATACAAATATCTTCAGATTTATTTTGAGAATGGTTTTATTGGGCCTTATTCATGGCCATGAACAGTTGTTTGGTGTATTTTCACATGGATGTGTAGTGTAATTCAAATTGGCAGCCATGTGTGCAAAGTCAGTACAAATTGTAATATCCTCATGAGAAACTAGTCCTTCCAACTGGGTCTCCATTACTCCACTTCATTATAATGTATTTTGGCTATCGTAGATACTCCTCTGACCTCACACATTAGGGGGCATCTATTATAGCAAGATTTGCCTCACATTATGAAAATTTTCTCAGAAGGCCTTTTTTTGTTTCCCTATGTAGACTTGAAGTCCCTTTTTGCAAATCCCAGAGATAAAAACAATATTTTTCCACATATACACGTCGTAACTACTATGCAGCATGTGTATACGTAGGTTGTGCCACTTTATCCCGCGTACATCAGGTTTTGTGCCCAAAATTAAAAAATGGTGTCGGGTTTCCATATCACGTCACGAGATCCATGATCCTTGACCTTCCATATACTAGAAACGTTCTGAATCGACCCTTCAGTTCCACTCGAAGGCTATAAATGGGCCATATCCGAGCTATGGAAAAAAAGAGAGAATAATTCAACATTGAGAACAAAGTTACTTTGGAAAAATTATTCACTTCATATTGAGTCTGCATCCCTTTGTCCTTTTAAGGAACACATTGTTCAGCCCCCAAGCTCCTCCCTACTTGATTGAGAACCTCATTGTCTTTCTTATATGAGCTTGCCTTTGGTGGAGGATTGAAGTGGTGGAGGCCCAGCTGGAAGGGACTTAGTTTCTCAGTTTTGAACTGTGCCGGCACAGAAGTTTGTAATTCATTCACTTTTGCAGATTACATTTTAATAGAAATACTCTTTTATCATCCAATTAATGTCTTGCAAATATTTGAATTGTTATTCCATGGGCATATTTGTTATGAATGTTGATATATTATGCTATTGAATGTGCTAACTTTATATATTATCACCATATGCTTGCGTTTCTTGGTTGTTGAGGACAAGTTGCAGGTGTATTGCTTTGAGTCAAGTGCTCAACGGTGGACTTCATAGAATGTACGGATGAGGTAGGCTCTTTATCTTGTCTTGTTAGCATATTTGTTTATATAGAATACCTGAGATTAGAGTTGATTTATGTAGTCATTTCGTCTGTTGTGGTTTACCCCTAGCCATAGAGAGATTTTCCTCGTAACATGGCTATGTAATTAACCACTTCCTTCTTCATTCCTAGCCAAAAATATTGGTTTCTTCCTGTCGCAGTTGTCTTATGATATCCTGGGTGCCCAACATAAGGCACATTATGCATTTCCCTCATAAATGCATTTTTCAGCTCACTAGAATTTGGCACATACACCTTACCTTTGTACATGAGAATTTTGTCTTCTTTCGGCTCATAATAATTCAATTTCTGCTGAAAATTACCTTGTTGTAATGTCTCTTTTATTTTCACATAATGTTGATCTAAATTTGTTGATGCAATAATTTTGTCTTTTAGATATTTCCTCTACATGTTGATGGCTGCAACATGCACTTCATGAGCTCTCCTGCTGAGTGCATCAGCCACTTGATTTTCCTTACCCTTTATATGCTTAATTTCAAATTCATATTCACTCAGAAATTCTAGCCATCTAGTTTGTCTGGCATTTAGTGTTGGTTGTCCAAACAAATGCTTAAAACCATAGTGGTTTTTCCTTAGCTTGAATTTCTTACCCATAAGGTAATGCCTCCACATTTTCAATGCATGTACAATCGTTGCTAACTCCACGTCATGTCTATCATAATTCCTCCCATGCTCTTTTAATTTTTTGGACTCATAGCATACCACATGGTCCCTTTGATTGAGAAATCCACTGAGTCCTTACTTGCATGCATCAGTGCACACAACAAAATCTTCATTTGGATATGCAATCTTCAAGATTGGTGCACTTGTCAATATTCCCTTCAACTGTTGAAAACTCTCTTCACACTTGGAAGTCCATTCGAATTTCACTCCCTTCTTTTGCAAAGAAGTGATTGGACTTTCAATATTTGAGAATCCTTTTATGAATCTTCGGTAATAATCGGCAAGACCCATGAATGTTCTTACCTATATCACATTCTTTGATGCTGGCCATCCTCTAATGGCCTCTATCTTCTCAGGATCAACTTCTATCCCTATTGTTGATATTATAAGCCCCAAGTAGTGAATCTTCTTTTGATAAAAGATGCACTTACTTAGCTTAGTGTACAATCTATGCTCTCTTAAGACTTGCAACAACATTCTTAAATGTTTCTCATTTTCCTCTCATGATTTATAATAGATGAGGATATCATCTAGGAACACAATTACAAACTTGTCCAGGTACTCCCTGAACACTCCATTCATCGGGCACATAAAAATTGTTGGGTCATTTGATAGTCCAAATGGCACAACCGTGAATTCATAATGCACATATCTTGCTCTGAATGTTGTCATGTCAATGTCTTCTTCCTTTATCCTTACTTGATGATAGCCTAATCTCAAATCAATCTTCGAAAATATTCTTGCACCTTTTAGTTGATCAAACAAATCATCAATTATTGGCAAAGGATACTTATTCTTTGTGGTAACATTATTAAGCTACATTAAATCAATACACAATCATAAGGTTCCATCCTTCTTCTTCACAAAAAGAATCAGGGCTCCCCAAGGCGACACACTTGGGTGTATATAACCCTTCTTCAAAAGTTCTTCAATATGCATCTGTAACTCTCTTAGTTCTGGTGTGCCCTTTCTGTAAGGTGTCTTAGAAACTGGGGTAGCTCCTGGCACCAAATCAATAAAGAAATCAATGTCTCTTTTTGGTGGTAGTCTCAGAATTTCTCTAAAAAAATATTCAAAATCCCTCAACTGGATGTTCTTCATTACTTGCCACTTTGTCTTTGGTTACCTCCTCCATATGGGTTGCAAACATCTGTCATCCTTTCCTGAAGCTCTTCTTCAAATCCATAGCTGAAATCTCTCTAACATCTACAACTCTTGGAATGCCTTGAATCTTGCCTTTCTCCCCTTCTTCATCAAGACATCTGATTATCTTATTGTAATAGTCTAGGTCAACATGATGTTTTTCCAACCAATCCATGCCAATTATACAATCATATGAACCCAATGGTATGATGTTTACATATACCTTTGTGCTAAGTCCATTCATGTCTATCGGGCAATCTTTAACCAACTCATTGATTTTCCTCTTAGCCCCCATGGCTAACTAAACTTTCCAAGATTTCTTATGCTTACTTCTTTGCACATGAAATCTTTCAACAATGTTAGCATTTATGTAACTATGGCTAGCTCCATAATAAATTAAAATTTCTATGGGCTCATTAATGATCTTACCTTCCACTTCAATCATGGGAGATTGATATTTATCTTTCTTGTTGTCCAAGGCTGCATAAAGCCTTGGCATGATTATGCCCATGTCTTCCACTGTTTCAACCTCTTTAATGTTGTGGATAGTCCTCATTATTTCTCCTTTGTGAGGGCAATCCCTATATAGATGATTTCCCTCACATCCCCAACATTGCACAAGTTGTTGTCTTTGCCTTTTTCCAAATGAATCTACAGTCTTGTGTTCATTTTGGGTGACTTAACCTTGTTGATTTGCTTGGGAATTATTCCTGAAAAAGGGTGGCTTAAAACCCTTCTGCCTTTGATCCTTTTTACCCTTCATCTTTTCATTCCAATATTTTTGGAAAATTAGTCTTCATTTACTCTGCTCATACAGATGCCTTGCTCTCCTTATGGTTTCCTCCAAGGTTTTGGGGTTATCATATTGAATCTTATCACTGTAGAAAGAGAGTAACCCACTTAGAAACCTTTGGATTTTGACCTTCTCATCCTTGATGAAATCAACATACTTTAAAAATTCAAAGAACCACTTCTCATATTCCTCCATTGTCATGGTTCCCAACTTGAATTCAAAGAACTCTTTCATATTTCTTTCATAGTAATGCTCGGAGAAATATTTCTATTGGAAATATCCCTTGAACTGCCTCCATGAGATTATTTTCTCAACAAGGTTCTTGGTTTGCATAAGTTGATCCCACCACATGGTTTCCTTCCCTTGAAAGTGGTAGGTGGAAATTATATCTTCTACCCGAGATGGGTAATCATGTAGCTGGAAATATTTCTTCATTCCCAACAACCATTCTTCAACATCTTCTCCTTTCTTATGCTCACCATTGAAAGTTGGCAGCTTAATCTTCCTGAGTTCACCCTGCAAGATGTTTGCCTTAAGTCTTCTCCTTTTCCTCTGGAGACACACTTGGGATGCTCCCTAGACTTGAATTTGCATGAGTTCTTCTGATGGAATGCCTTGGAGAATGATGGCATCTACTCATGCTTCTTGACTGCCTATCATTCCCATGATTATCTCTTTTGCTATGGGATCTTAATGTTGATACTTTTCTAGCACTAGTTGCTTGCTTGGTGCCAAAATCCTTGTTAACTTGCTTTTGTAGCATATTTAGGCTTTGAAGTATCTCTTATTTAGCCTTAATGATCCTCTCATTATCGGCCCTATAGCTTTGCACTTCTTTTTGAAGGATTCTCATAGTTACATGTTCATGCCTATCTCTTCTCCCATTAGGCTCAGTTTCAGCATTACCCATGCTGGTATGTAGACCTCTAATTTATTCTTCATGGTTGTAAAACCCTTGAGCATCCTCCATGTCTCTAGTTCTCATGTAGGAACTAAAGCCTTCTTTTATGTATCTCTAATTCTGCAAGAATGTGCATGCAATAATTTGTTGATAGAATTAAGCATATTGCAAAATATTTATCAATTAGATTACAAGTCATTCTTCATTTTAAATTATGAGTAATATTAATGCACTACTCCATAGTAGGATTCCCTAAATGCATTCATTTTTTAAATAACTTTCCAATTGATGTCCTCATGCCTCAATCTGAGTTTTGAGTGAAAAGTTACAACAATTACAAGTTGCATTTTCCACTATTTTGCTGCTACAGAATTCACTTGTATCACTTTTGAAGAAAAATTAATGCCCAAATCAAAATTTTGGGTTGAAATATCTCTTCTACTCCTCAAGATCTTTCCAACGACTATTTGTTTGCTCCAATCTGAGCTCTAAGCTTAAAGTTATGGTGGAAAAACAATAAAGGAATATTCATTAGCACGTGCAACATAGTAGCAATGCTCAGCAACCGCCCAATCATTTCTTGATTATATCTCCATCGTTGATCTGTCTTAATGGATTTATCATGGATCTAAGTCATATATTTTCTTCGTTTCGGGCTTTTGCATTCTCCAATTTGTACCCTCTAGTTCTGTCGCACTCACTTTGCACTTATACTTAGATTATTTTCCATTATTTTCTCTGCAGGTTTGTGATACATCATGAGTCATCATATCCCTCACTCTCTGTTAGTTCGATCTATGACACATGGTGACCTCTTGGCCACCTGATCGATTCTCCACACTTAATCATTTTCTCAGATCTCACCACGGGCAGCGGGTCTACAGCACTTTCCCAACTCTTATAACTATGACCCCATCCAACCGATCCACTCTTGGTACTTAGCTGATTTTAAAGATTTTGTCACGGGTCCCCAAGTCTGCAAGTCTACCTCACTTCTTCACATAACCCCGATTCTCCATCATGTTCACCATCTCCACGACATCTTGGGACTTAGACAATTTTCCACTTCTTACCGCGGTTTCGTGGGACTGACAGTTGGCCTACCACATGGCTCCACATCACCTCGCAATTGTCATCCCATCCAACATGTACCTGCCATCGTGGTAGTACATGTCTTTCTTCTACCACATCAGCTGACATGTGGCTTCCACATCATGTCGACGTCATCGTACAAAAAAATACTCAAATTTTTTCGATTTTGCTTATTTTCGAAATTTTCCAAAGAGGCTCAATTTCGCAATTATTTATGTGGTCGCCATTAGAGCTTGTAATTAAGCTCAATACAGTTAAATTGGGCATGTACATACAAATTCGACCCTCCCCCCTCTTCAAATTCGCCTCTTGAACTTTGAATTTGTCTTGAATTACTCTGCAGAAATTGGGGCTTTTGCCTCATTTCGCCTCAGTTTTGTCATGGACGCCATGGTCACTCTGTAACTTCAAATTTCGACCATCTACATGCCCAAATATGCTCAATTAGAGACTAAGTTTCCTTATACTTAATTTCCGGGCTCAATTCTTCACATTACCCATGAAATATCTCTCAATTTTACTACAGTGATTTAATAAAATAAGTTGCAGACATACTCCAGAAATCAATTCCCTGCAAATTTCCACTTCAGCATTCTGCTAACTCAACCCATCCAAGCTCAGTGTTGAAAATTTCTCTCTAATATAATATTGCAACGTCCCCCAACCCAACTGTGGGACATTACGATGTGGAATAAACATAAAAACGAAATTTCTGCTATCTAAATTAATTCTTTTATTGTTAGTCGATTACATGTAGCTTACAACTACGAATTTAAAATAGATTTGGTTACTGTCTATAACCATAAAAATAGAAGCAGTTACAGCATGTTAATAATCAACATGAAATGCAGCTAAACAACCCATTACAACAACATATAAATCATTCCTAAATACACAGAGTTCATGCACAACAAATAAACTCATGAAATAACGCAACAACAAGATAAAACACTTATCTTTAAACAAGAGTTATGCAACCATCTGCTTGGGACAGACATTCCACCAAACATAGACCGACTATTCCAAATCTCAACAGCCAGTCACCCCCGAGCTGAGGCTAGCAATCCATAAAAGAGAGTGGTCTCTCACAGTCCACTCACGGCTCATAAAACTCACAACCCAACTGATATTCTCCTACAACTATCATGATTTTCCACCGTCTCTCTTCCTCTTGACCTTCCCAACCCAAGGAATGTACCCCTTCACCAATGTTAGTTCCTCGAGCATTCCATTCGTTTATCAAGGTCTCTCTGGCACAGCAAACTAGGAATCTCTCAGTTGGGAACTCAAGGGAAACTAGTGCTAGGAAAATTATCAACAAACAAACAACAAACACTTGTTGTTTTAGTACAACTCACATATGATTTCACTCTTCAGGCCTAACAACTTGGCTCTTTAGTTTTCCAACTCCAATTACGCTCCATCTTGCTCTAGAATTTGCTCTCCATGGATGCACCAGCTTCAAGCTCTGTTTCTTTCTCTCTATGTTGCTTCTCATGCACAAAACTTGACTAGCTAAAATTGTTGTCCCAACCCATACGAATTTCTTCCCTTTGGCTCACCTTTCTTGACTCACACTCTTCCCCAAGATGATTGTACTCAACCCCCGTGTGCCCAATAACTTTGGGATGTGACCACTCAGACCCACCCTCTTACATGTATTCAATGATTGGCTTTGGGAACACTCAATCAGAAAATGGAAGGTTCATATACAAAATGACAATTTTAGGAAAAATGGGTTGAACTAATATACATGGGTATTTCCTCCTTGGACCCCTCTTGGCCATTATCCTAGAAACTTCCCCCTCTTGTGTATTAATTTAGCCCCCATCTCTTGTCCATGTCCCCTTAGCAGCTAGCATCACATTATATTAATAAAAGATAGAAACACATTTCACATATACATCGCTTTGGCTGCAACCACACATTATATCTACATTAAGCATAAATTAAACTAGGGATTATAGTGGGGATGTTACAACATCCCCTTCTCACATCCTTATATTTCAGACAACTACATTTATTCACTCTAGGTTTTATACTCTCAGAAATCCTCACATACTCAACTCTCTTTGCTTCCACAACTTCCTCGCACATCCACATCCTTTCACACTAAAAAACTAAAAACAAATTTGGGAAATGTTATTTATGTAGAGCATATACTCAATGATTTGTCAACAAGAAATATTTCTCATGAGGTTGGCTCCAATTTCCTTAGGCTCTTCTGCAAAAAGATTCTTCGAAACTGGTTCTGATTTCCTCTAATTTCTCACGCTATCCTTTCTTTGTTCATGTTACAAACCATGACGCTCAAAAGTCATCCAATCTAACCTTGATTATATCTTGACCGTATATCTATTCTTGTTCTCTATCTAATACAACATGCAACTGACCTCATTGCTCAGTAGTCGTTGGATATTCCTCTAAATTAAATGTCCATCATTGATCTTGTTCCCGGGATATCGGAACCACCAGGATATTGGGCCCCCGACTTATTAGGGCATCGGGCCCACCAAGGTATTATCCCCCTAGGCCCTCGAGATTCATACCCCTGGCCTTTAACCATGCACTTTCATTCTTCCGGTATCTGATATATTGGTACTCACATGGTCCAATCTTCTTGTGACACATGGCCCAATTACAATGCAACATATGGAACTCACTGTGGTATTGACTTGGTCACGACATCTTCGCTTCCTCCATCTCTAATTCATATTCCATGATGACTCAGCACTTGATACGTGGCATTGTCTTGGTTTCATATGTGGTTCTGACATGGCGCTAATGTGAATTGGCCTACCAGGGTATCGGCCCCCTGGGCCCCTTAAAATTTGGCACAGTACACACACTTCGTTCTTCTGGTATCCAATACTCTAATATTGAATCACCATGGCACCAAGCAACTAGAGTATCGACCCCCACAACTTCAAAAAACGATCCCTCGATCTTCCGGTATCTGATATACCAATATCAGATCATCGTGCTAACGTGGAAGATGACATGGTTCTTACATGGCAGATGACATGGCCACCACATGGCTCGAGTATGACTGCTAACATCACCTCCATGTGGACCTAACTTGGCACCTGAGCTGGCCCACTGAGGAATTGGCCTATTGGGCCCTTGGCCCCCTGGAACTTTAACTC
>CBVK0102960685.1:0-14106 GCA_900067695.1 Picea abies
TCTATTTCAATCTCTCGATATTCAATATGTCGGTATAGTACACGTGGACTATCGTACGCATGTGCTAGGCGACATGGTTGTTTTCCTTGCATTGACATGGCAGGTGTTGTTGCCTCTACGTGGCTCTGCTGATGTGGCATCTGAGCTGGCCCATCATGTATCGAGTCCCCTGGGTATCGGGCCCTTAGAAATTTTGGCAATGCATTTTTTGCAAATGTTCTAGTACTCTAGTATTAGATATAGTGGGTCCCACCAAGTATCGGGCCCTAGAAACTTTTAACAACACATTTTCAAGAAAACACTCTGGTACTTCGGTATCCGATATAAGGTGGACCCCACAACTCAAAAGATGACACTTTGTGCAGGGTTATGTAGCTCTTTCGCTCGCATTCAAACTTATGTGATATCACTTTTCATTATAAAGTGTTTGAACACAGTTTTCCCAACAAATGTGGGATAAATCATTTCGTTCATTTACTTCAATCAGATTATCAGAGACCTCCTCTACCAGGATCATCACTGTTATCCATGTTTGAGATTTCTCTGCACATCGAACTTTAGCTCTGACTCCCTTACTAGACTCATTGTTGTCGGGGTCTACATTTCTTTTAGCTTCCAACTATGATCGCTCATCTGATTTCTGCAACTTGGAAACCCTCTATTTATTTATTTCCTTACACTTCCTTTTTCTTGTTGGTCTAGTTGGTCTGGTTCCTTTTGATCTTGGAAATATCCCCCTGTCAGATCTTGTTCCTCGATTTCTTCTTTATCGGGGTCTTTTTGTTCCACTTTCCTTCATTCACATTGATTAGATATGTAGTAACTCGTCAACTCAACACTAACATTGTGAAAAATTGTTTCCAATAGTTTGTCTCCCCCCTACCTGTGACATCAATGGAATCCATGATTGTCACAGTCATGTATACCTTTTACATCAGTGACAATAATTTTCCAACAAACTCCCCCTTTGTCATTGATGGAAACACAATATGAAACTCCTCTAGTATATGCAACCATAGATCTCATCATTTTGTTCTCATCTAAGTTGATTGTTTCCTGCAAGTCTCCCCATGTCTCTTTAATCTCCCCCTTTGACATCAATGGCAAAGGGATTTTCTCCCCCTTGCACTATACTCTTCATTTTCTTATCAACAACCTTCTCTTTTTTAGCAACTTGCCCTGAGCTTGTGCTTATCCATGAATCTTTCATTGTATTCTTGTTCTTTATCTACAACTTATCACATCTCAAAGTACCTTGATTCTTCAGGATGTTGTATTTCCTTCATAGATTCTAAGGGATATTCCAATTTTTTATGTCCAATATGCTAATTTATTTCTGCAAACAACATCAGTGACAACAAATTCATCAAGGGCTTCATCCTCTTCACTTTCTTTGTAAGGGATGCCATAATGTTGTTCATAAACCCCATCAATTCACAATGTATCTTATGAAAATTATTAGCTACAGGACCCTCTAGAATTCTTGTATGACATGATATAAAAAAAGGTTGTTTATTATCTGCATGAGTCTGTTGGTCAAAACATGCACATATAGCAATTGTAACTCCTCCAAAGTTGCCTCCTTCATCATTACTGTAAAAGTTATCAGATATTGTACTTGCTCAGCATTCAATGTGGTTTGTTGACCTACAATTCCTATATAGTTTTATCCTTCTGACTTATTCATGCCTTTGTAATAAGGCATAATAGAGACATATTTTCATGGATGGTTGTAACTTAGTCAAATATACTATGCATTCATTCCAGCTATCATCAACTCCAATTTTTTTGTCCATCATTCACATCTCAACAAAAAGCTATCAATTTCATTTTTTGGTTTCTTCCTTGCTCAAACATTGTCTTCCATGTCACAGTGACATCATACTTGTGAATGACTAGCATTTCAACTTCTTTCTGGCAGTTTATAAGTATCATCCTTGTAGAGATTTAGTCCAGAGTTTGGAGAAAGAACTTCTTATAATCTGTTTGCAATGGTGATGATGTTAAAATTGTTCCAATCTCTTCCTCTTTGAGTGCTTCAACTTCATGCTTCATCATTTCCTTTGCACGTGATTGTGTCTTGGGAGCTTTCTTCTTTGATCTATTTTATCATATGCCATTTTTATTACAACCAGAATAAATTATGAAAATTACTTTATCATACCTTCATGGATTGCTTCATTCTTGTTGGCTTCTTTACTTGGTTGACCAGCTTTGGATGCTTGAAGGCTGTCTTTGACATCTGCTTTTGTGATTGCTTAAACTAGTTGCAATCATTGTCTTCTTTCTCTTATCAACACTATTCTCTCGTCATTTAAGACCAGATCCTTTTCCTTCACAACGACTTCTTTTTCAACTTCATGGTCTTCTCCTACATGTCCCATTATTTTCAAATATATCTCCTTATCTTTTGAATTATTAGCTTCTTCTGCCTCTCTTATCAAGTTCTCCTCATATTTATCTTCAAGATGCTGATTTTTTGCCTTGGTCTTATTGGAATTACGAGAAACAACCCCATCTTTGCATGAAATCATTTGCCTGGTCATATTTTTTACTAACTTTGGTCCACTGGTTATGTGACTTGAGCATTCATTTTGTGCTAGGAGTGCAGTCTGCACCAACACAAATGTATTTTCTTCTTCTTGTTGTTTCCTCTTCCAAACTTTTGTAGTATCTTTATTTTGTTTGGTGATGGCATTTTGTTCTTTGTTTTGTGCATGCCAAGCTAGTTCATATTCTTCCTTATTTCATTTTTCTCGTTTTCTCTTCCATACATTTTTGTATCCTTGTTAAGAAAATGTTGTCATGTTTCTTCTACAATCTCGTGCCATGTGTCCATAGTTATTGCACTTCTAACATTCAACTTTGTAATGTAGGGGAGAAAATGGATTGTAGTTTCTATCAACAACCCCATAAAAATCTATAGTCTTATTGTTCTCATAGTTATCCTTGTAATTATTGTGAGAGTTGTTACTCTTATTTCTCATATAATCATTTATTCCATAAGCTTTGCAATCTACTACCTTCTGGCCAAAAATTTTGCATGAAAAACAATAACCGATAAAAATATTTTGATACCTAGTTATGAAGGATCTTCTTGATGAAGTAGTTATTCTAAACTCGTTCTTATCTTTCTTTAGTGAAAAATAAGTCTTTTGTTGGTCATGATTTCCTTCCTTGTGGTTGTCTTTACTGTGATTGTAGCTTTTAAGAACATCTGCATAGCTTTCATACTTCTCTTTGATTTTCTTTTCTGATGACTTAGAGCTTGCATCCTTTTCAACTGTCTTCTGATTGTAGTTATAACCAAGACCTATCTTGATAGATGGTGACCTTTGACAGCTGAGGATATTATCTATAATTGTAGTACTCTTTTCAAATTTTGAGTTTGTATTCAATTGGGTAACTATCTCTTTTAACTCTTTTCTTAGAGGTATTTTTTGTTTCAAGTTTCTCACAACATTGTTCTTTTTCTTTCAATTGTTTTTCTATTAATTCAATTATTACTTTTGCTTCTTGAATTTGAACTTTAATTTTTTCTTTTTCTTTTTCCTCGGGGATTTGTGACAACTGCTCCTTTAGTAATATATTCTCTCTTTTAAGCTTTGTGATTTCATTTTGATCACAAGTAAGTTCTCCTTCAAGATCAACTTTCTCATATTCATATTTATGCAATTCATTTTTAATCTTTCTATTCTTTTCTTTGAGTCTATCTATTTATTATAAGTCACAAATGAGTTCTACTTCAAGATCCTCTTCCACTTCAATCTCGAGATTGCCTTCTTCTCTCGAATATGTGCTTCCTTTTTTCGATTCATCAGATTGTGATTTTAGGGCCATGAAGATAATCTCTTCTGCTTCATTGTCACTGTCATCAGAACAACCGTTGTCCTCATTGATATGTAGATTCTTTCTTTGTTTGTAGAAATTTTCTCTCTTCTCATTCTTATCATTCTTGTAATTTTTGAATCTGGAATCATCCTTGTCATTATTCTTTCCAATTTTTAAATAAGGGCATTTAGGTGCATAGTGTCCTATTTCTTCACAGTTAAAACATTTAAAAAGAGGCTTACCTTTATTTTTGCTTGATCCTTTATTGGGCTTCCTGGCAAAGTTGACTTCTTCAACATCTGACTCACTATCTAATCTATGACTTGTTTCGTATTCTTCTGTCCATGTCCATTTTGACTTTTCTAACGTTGCTTGCTTTGCATAAAGATCTTGTAGCTTGTCCCAAAGATCTTTAGCTGATGTTTTTGAGGGTGTGTAACCAATGACAACTGATTTCCAGACATTATATCCCATTTCCTGAAGATGTACCTTCATTATTATGCTCCATAATACAAATTTTGTTCCATCAAACAAGGGATATGGAATCCAATCCATGTGTGCTACAAGGATTCACCTTCCAGTAGTTAGACTGTTCTGAAGGAACCCACTCCGATACCAATTGTTAGTACACATACTTATACTGAGCAGGGGGGTGAATCAGTATAAGACTACTTTTTTCATTTCTTACAATATTTATCAATATGTTATTTTACCAATTGTAGCAATTAATGATAAATCTACAACCATGCAATTCTTAGTACACCTAAATTAATGTGGAAACTCAAATGGGAGAAAACCATAAAACAATTATTTTATAAGATCATGTAGGCACCAACCTACTTTTACAATGCTTGCAGGAACCAACCTGCAAGAGACACCAATCCCCTTAGTTGAGCACCAACTCAACAACAACATTTGCAGGCACCAACCTATAGGAGACATCAATCCCCTTGGTTGAGCACCAACTCAACAATTCCTATAGGCACCAGCCTACAATTGTAATGTTTGCAAGAACCAACCTACAGGAGACACCAATTCCCTTGGTTGAGCACCAACTCAGCAAGATGTGGACACCAATTTACTGGAACTACCAATCCCTTCAAGATGTCAACAATATCAGATTATGTTTTTCCTTCAAGCCTTCATGTGTACAAATATATTTCTCTATCTTTATTGTCATAGTTCACAATCTGCATTGCTTCATAAGTTCCTTTTATCCTTGCACCTTTCAACCACCCTTATATATTCACATTTTCTTCTCTTATATTATTTGACATCCTCAAACCTCAGAGCCTCAGCTTCCTCATGCTTACTCAGCTTCACATCCCCGGCTCACATCCTTAGATTTCAGACAACAACATTTATTCACTTTAGGTTATGTACTCTAAGAACTCCTCACATACTCAACTCTCTTTGCTTACACAACTTCCCCGCACATCCACATCCTTTCACACTAAAAAATCCACACTTCTAAAAACATATTCGAACAATGTAAGTTATATAGAGCATATACTCAATGATTTGTCAACAACAAATATTGCTCATGAGGTCGGCTCCAATTTCCTTAGGCTCTTCTACAAAAAGATTCTTCGAAATCGGTTCTGATTTCCTCCAATTTCTCACATTATCATTTCTTTGTTCATGTTGCAAACCATGATTCTCAGCAGTCATCCAATCTAACCTTGATTTTATTTCAACCATCGATATGTTCATGTTCTCTATATAATACAACACATAACCAACCTCATTGCTCAGTAGTCGTCGGATCGTCCTCTAAATTATATGTCCACTGTTGATCCCATTCCCTGGATATCGAAACCACCAGGATATTAGGCCCCAGCATGTCGGGGCATCAGGCCCACCAGGGTATCAGCCCCCAGAGCCCTTGGGATATCAAACCCCCACCTTTAACCATGCACTTTCATTCTTCGAGTATCTAATATATCGGTACTCATTTGGTCCAATCTTCTTGTGACACATGGCCCAATTACAATGCAACATGTGGCGCTCATCGTGTCATTCTCGTAGTCATGATGTCATCACTTCCTCCAACTCTTATTCGTCTGTCATGCTGACTCAGCACTTGACACATGGAATTGCCTTGGTTTCATACATGGTTCTGATATGGCGTTGATGTGGCATATGAGCTAGCCTACCAAGGTATTAGCCCCCCAGGCCCCCAGAAATTTGTCACTATGCACACACTTTATTCTTCCGGTATCTGATCCTTTGATATCAAATCACCGAGGCATTGGGCCATCGGGGTATCATCCCCCATAACTTCAACAATCGATCTCTCAATCTTCTAATATATGATACAACGATATCGAATCATTGTGCTAACGTCGCAAATGACATGGTTTTGACATGGCTGTTGACATGGAAGATGATGTGGCCACTATGTGGCTCAAGTGTGGTTGTTGACATCACCTCCATGTGGACCTGACTTGGCAACTGAGCTATCCCATTAGGGCATCGGTCTATCGGGCCCCCGACCCCCCAGAACTTTAACTCCATGCACTCTATTTCAATCTTCCGATATATGATATGTCAATATACATGTGGTCTCTGCATGGACTATCATATGCATGTGCTAGGCGACGTGGTTATTGCGTCAACATGGTAGGTGTCGTCGCCTCAACATGACTTTTTTGATGTGGCATTCAAGCTAGTCCACTGTGTATTGGGTCCCTCGAGTATCAGGGCCCTAGGTCCCTGGAACTTTTAACAAAGTGTTTTCAAGCAATCACTCTAATACTCCGGTACTCGATATAACATAGACCCCACAACTCAAAAGATGACACATTGCATAGGGTTACATAGATCTTCTACTCACACTCAAACTTATGTGATAGCGCTTTTCATTATAAAGTGTTTGAACATGGTTTTCTCAATGAATGTGGTGTATATCCTTTTTTTCATTTACTTTGGTTTGATTAATCGAGACCTCCTCTTCCAAGATCATCATTGCTACATGCCTTTTTGATCTTTCTCTACGTCATCAAGCTTCAAATCTAACTCTCTTAGCAGGATCATTGATGCATGGGTCAGCATTTCGTTCAACTTCCAATTGTGATCACTCATCTAATTTATGCAACTTGGAAACCCTTTATTTATCTATTACACTTCCTCTGTCTAGCTGGTCTAGTTGGCCCAATTCCTTTTGATCTTAGAAGTCTCCCCCTGTCAGATCTCATCCCTTGATTTCTTCTTTATCAGGTTTGTTTCGTTCATCTTGCCTTCATTCACACTGAGTGGATATGAAATAACTCATCAACTCAACACTAACATTGTGCAACATTGTTTTCGACAGTCTATCTCCCCCTTCTTGTGACATCAATGACATCCATGATTGTCACAGTGATGTCTACCTTTGACATCAATGACACCAATTTTCCAACATTACCAAAACATATGAATAGGTCAAACGTTCATTTTTTTGGGAAGGTATGAAATAGGACATCCACGCCTTTATGGTTGAATGTGATACATGTCAATGCAATAAAGGTGAAATTGTCAAGGCTCCAAGAACACTCCAAATGCTCTCGATCCCACCTACTATTTGGACGGATATTTCTATGGATTTCATTGTTGGCTTTCCTAAATTGAGAAATAAGACCATCATCATGGTGGTAGTAGATCGTTTATCCAAATATGCTCATTTATGTGCTCTTCAACACACGTTCACCGCATCAATAGTGGCTCGGGTCTTTATGGATAATATCTTCAAGTTCCATAGCATGCCTCATTCTATTGTCTCTGACTGTGATCCAACTTTCACCAGCAATTTTTGGCAAGAATTGTTCTGGCTCCAAGGAACCCAAATGCATCTCAGCATCGCCTATCATCCACAAACTGATGGACAAACCGAAGTTGTCAACAAGTGTTTGGAAACATATTTGTGGTGTTTTGCATCTAACCGAAAAACTCATTGGGCTCAGTGGTTACCCCTCACTGAATGGTGGTACGACACATCTTACCATATTGCCACTCGCATGACCCCCTTTGAAGCGGTCTATAGTCAAAATCCACCATCGGTTCTCTCATACATGCCTGGTGTCTCTAAGATTCAAGAGGTTGACAACACTCTTATAGTTCGCATGGACATTCTCCGTACCTTCAAATAAAATTTAGTCATGGCTCAGAATCGTGTGAAGCAACAAGCAGATCAAGGACATTCATAATCCAATTTTTTGAAGGGGACTGGGTGTTTCTTTGTATGTAACCTTATAAGTAAACTTCACTCAAAGTTGAACACTATCAGAAACGTGCCCCCAAATTTTATGGTCCTTGTACAATTCTCAAGCGAGTGGGGGCAATGGCCTACTAGTTAGCTCTTCCCAGACACTCTAAGCACTATCATGTCTTTCATGTCTCGTGCTTAAAGAAAGTGATTGAAACTAAGTGACAGATTCAAACCAGTCTTCTTGAGTTGGATGAAGAAGAATCCATTTGGTTGCAGCCACAAGCCATCTTGGACCAACGAGATCATCACCTTTGCCATCACACCATCAAAAAAGTATTAGTTCAATGGAAGGATACACCACCAGAAGATGCCACTTGGGAGTCGACTACCATTCTGCACCAATTTTCCCATCTCAAACCTTGAGGACAAGGTTATTTTTCAAGGGGGGGGCGCATGTTAGGGACCTAACCCCTCACATAGGTAGAATAATATATTTTCTATGTAATAAAGGCCAACATTAGTAAATAAGTCCTATATAATAATGTGAACAAGTCAAATGTAAGAAGACTTAATAGAGTCTTCCGCTTCTAGAAATATCTTTCTCTAGAATGTTCTTTAGAAGATTATTGGCCCTCGACCAAGTTTTGGGGAAACTTTGGTCATTTTTGGAGGTTTTGGCCCACTTTTGGACTTCGACATGTTGGTCGAAGCACAAGCGCCCAAGCGGAGCTGAGATCGTGGATCTCACCTATTTGGAGGGTTATGTGGACCCAATAAGGGGTCCTCTAGGGTTTTGTAACGGGTTTATGGGATGTCGGCCCATGGGTTCTCCCCATGTTTAGACCTTATTGTAAGGGTTTGTAAAGTATAAATAAAGAGGAATGTATTGTAGAAGTAGTTCATGTAGTTCTGTGTGAATGAATGCATGTGGTTAAGGCTTTGTGCTCTACTGTGATTTTGTAGAAGGTGCTAAGTGTTGTGATAGAGATTGTGGCTCTATGCATTTGGCCTATTTTTGGAAGGCGAAGAAGAAGGGTATAGTGCTTAGTGCGCAGATATCCTATCTTGTGCGAGGTTCGACTCTGTGGCTTAGTGCACATGAGTGAATGGATGTAAGATTTTGGTGAATAATAAAGAGGCGGAGTGGTTTGTGGACGTAGCCCTACCCTGGGGTGAACCACATATATCTGGTGTCTCATGATTTGCTTTCTGCAGTGTTATTTCTATTATGCATTTGCTTAGTGTTTGATTATGATGTGTAATGAATAGATATTTTGTTACTTAAGTACTTTACTTATGTTAAAGGGTAAATGAATGCTAGATTTGACTCACAGTGCTAAGTGTTCAAGGTACATAATCACTTGTTGTTACTGCGCTAGATCTATCTTTGATTATGCTCTGGGATGTTAATGAGGTTAATAAACTGATGCATGTTCACTTCCTAAGCATTAACCGAATATTCTACAAAGAGCTATTATCACATATTTGTGTCCCAGCCTGGTTACAGACACCTGCGTCCTGTAACCCCACCTGCTTCTACCTGGGGTGAGACTTCGCCTGCTTCGTAAGTGTTGCCGAAAGGGCCAGTAGTTGGGGTTTTGTTAGTGCGTTATTAAGCGTTGAACCCTGGGTCTGCCCCTGTGCCAACAAAGATAGAATTAGTATAAATAAAAGTATAAGGCATGGGAAATTCTTGTCTTGAGTATTATTGTAATAGAGCTCTTCTATGCTAAAGGTTTTCCTCTCGAAGAGGCAAGTGAACTCGAATTTCTATCAATAAAGGTATCATTTTTGGTGTTGTGGTTCTCTATATTTTGTTGTTCCACTGGTATTTGTTGCAATATTTATGTTTTCTACTTATTATAATACATCTGGTACCTAACGATTAACCATGATATTCATTCAAGTAGCACATTGTTTATTTATTTTCACAAAATGTACTTGCTTCCTTAAAAACATATAACTCCGTTAAATAAACCAGAGTTTTAGAGTGAGAAAAATCTCCCCTTCTCTCCCTATATGCCCCTACATTCAATTCCTTTCTAGGTTTGGCTGCTCCATTTCCTTGAGCAATTCCAGCCAAGTTCAAATTGACATTTCCTTACTTAGAGAGACTACCTTCCCTGAATGCAAACAACATACTAAAACATCAAAGTTAGCTCATGAATTCAATTAAAATGAAGTGTGTCATGCATGTTACCCATATAAAAATCAAAATCATTAACATTTTATTTATCATATGTCACCTTCCACACATGCATGTCTTCGAAATGTAATCCAAGATTCTTATATATATCAACCTCTTTCCAGATATTTTATCTTGATCCAAGATGATAAAAACATGGTTTGGTCTATGTTTTCCGTTAGTATCAGCCATTCTCATTAAGTAGGAAGAGAGCCTATTAGAGGGACCCTCCCTTCCTTAAGCTTCTTTATTTCCATCCACACAAATTGCCTCAATTGATGTTGCAAGTATGGTTCATGCAAAGGGAATTTTCTCATGGTAACATTCCAAGACATATAAGGTCTTTAACTACATCTTTATATTTCCTTCATCATTCTTCATAACTCTTCCCTCCTAATAGATCCTTCATATATCCCATCCACACATGATTACTTTAGCTTGCAACTCCTTTATTGCAATGTCTACAGTGTACATAATCCAATTGGGATTTATCATATTAAACATATGCACATCAAACTTAATGAAAAGCTTAAATATCAAACAAATTCTAGTGAATTGAAATCAAACAAAAACATATTCAACCTCTTCTTGGCAAGAGAATTCAAGTCTAATCAAACAATATCATAATACTTTAACTCTTAATTTGCCATCACTTGTTTTACTCCTTTCCATGAGCTCTATCCCATTGTTTGTATTTAGAATCAACTCGCATGTAGTTTTCCTACTCAACATAGTCTCAATTCTCACGAGTTTCATAACAATACTTTCTAAATACATCAGCTACCACATTTCAAAGAAAGTTTTTGAAATGATAAGTCTAAAGGCATAACATCATTCCATGGCATATTGTTATACCCTTTTGTTGGTATTCTTTTGCCCTTCAATAAAAGTCAATAATCAAGGTCATTTCCATATGATGATTGCACATTATTCAGATAGTCAATTCACATATCAACGTCATATCCCAATGAAGAACCAATCAAATTTGGCATCTTAGTTTATTCTTTAATGTCCTAGAATTACAATAACATGTCCATAGTGTCTTTTCAATGAATTGACACTAACTCTTACGAGTTCAACACAGCTCTAAAATCAATTTGTTTTCTGAGGGTTCAACCTCATGGCACACTCTTGCTTGCTTGACACGTGATAAGTTCATTCCATCTATGTCTAAGGAGTGGCTTACAACCCACTCAGACTATTATTCCAAACACTACAAAATGAAACCTTCAGGATAATGTCAACTAAGCAATAATAATATTACTCAAAATATAGCAAGCATTGTTTCTTGCTCCATAGACAGTCTCATGTAAGTACTCACATCAAGAGCCACTCATTCACTCCATGCATACAAACAATGTATTAATATATATATATATATATCATCACCTAGACATTTTCCTCATTACTCATGCACTTCTATTCAGGCTTAAGATCTAGCTGTTATATAGGAGTTTGCACTCATTCAAACAAAAAACTTCAAAGTCACAATCCTAATTGTATGGCACTCTTTCAAGAGATCACTCTTGCCTACTTTCTCTACGAGCATTTCATTCCATGTAACACGACATCCAAGCCAAAGTCAACTCGGTAACATGTACTTTTCTTGCTCCTCAACCAGCTTATTCACGCATTCATATACATAGATATGAACTCAAGTCAATATACATATACATTCCTCTTTGGGAATAACAAATTCACTCAATATAAATATGGGCTTAAAAAATTGTTCATATTCACATGTCACTTGACCCTTTTAGATTGTTGCTTGCTAAGTCCCATTAGCAATATAGTGCACCACCTAGGATGAATATTCTAAATCAATTAGACTCTTTCCTAGTAGTCATACGACACTTTCCTTGCAACAATCATTTACAACATCATAGGTGAAGAGTGTCTTAACTTTCAAGGGGACAATCCGAACAACAAGGATAATAACCTTAAATCCATGCATTAAGCAACATATACAATGAACAAGAGTAAGTATCATCAATCATCTAGGTTCTTATCCTTTTGGGTGTTCAGTCTATCTGAAAACAAGCCACCCAACTTAAAAATCAAAGTTGCATAATCCCTCAACCATATCAAGGTTTCTAAAGGGTGCATGGCATTGCTTCCATCAACACCTAGGAACTTTTATACTCCTTGTAGTTTACCTACCTTGTGAAGAGTTCGCCCAAATTCACCGATGAAGAATCGACCCATATCGTCGATGGATGATCTTTGCTTCATCGTTGGCGGCAAGGTGAAGATAGGGCACAAATTTGGAAGCCACCCAACTTAAAAATCAAAGTTGCATAATCCCTCAACCATATCAAGGTTTCTAAAGGGTGCATGGCATTGCTTCCATCAACACCTAGGAACTTTTATACTCCTTGTAGTTTACCTACCTTGTGAAGAGTTCGCCCAAATTCACCGATGAAGAATCGACCCATATCGTCGATGGATGATCTTTGCTTCATCGTTGGCGGCAAGGTGAAGATAGGGCACAAATTTGGATGGAATTGGGTATTGAATTTCATTATTGGCTTGCTCGACCGCTAGTTAACAAAACAATTCGGGCATCTATGACGAAAATTGGGTCTAGGATCGGATTTCACCTTCCACTAATCATCGAATGGGGGTTTTAGTAAGGATTCCAAAGTTCTAACCAGGGAAAGAAATTAATGATAAATCGTAAGGAATTGTTTGGATTTTAATCGACTCACTGCAGGAGGTCGACATTGGTGCAGGAGTTCCACATTGGTGTTAAGGCAATTTCTACACCCCAAATGATGCAATCCGTTAGCAAGGCTTTCACATTTCATAACCAAGGTACCGAGGTAATGAGTAAGGGTGTTTTTATTTCAATAAGACTTACACATTGACTGCACAAAACTTTGGCTTGGGATTTAAATGTGTGTACCAATTATGCACCATATATACATCATGCAAGACCATTCTAAATGGATGGAAATACCTCAAAGTCTCTTGCTCATTTCCAACCATATAATTGAAGATAAAAGCGTTCACATGTTTCCTTCTTGGAGCATATACCTCATAAAAACTCTGAAATCTAATTCACGACAAAGGTATGGGGTTGAATGGTTAAGATGCCATGTGGGAATATTTTGTACATAGAAATATGGAACATACTTGTCCCCAATTTCTTTAACCAATAAATCTGGTTTTCTCTTCATAGTTAAGCAAAGTATTTCATTATTACACATGGAAGACATAGAACATGCACCCAGTCAAATCTTTTCGCCAGTAAACTATAATTTCTCTACGCAAACCATGCAATTCTCAGGATTTTGACTCTGAACTATAAGAGTCCATAATATAATTTCAAGAGAAAAGAGCCAGTAAGAAAATCACTAAACATACAAGAAATATATAACATGCATATATTCCATTCCTCATAGATTTATACACATAAACCATACAATTTCATAAATTGCATAAGCATTGAAATCTTACAAAGCACAAAGAGGGACTTATCTATTTGTAAGTTGTTGACCAGACCAATTGATTGAGGGTGAGCGATTTTCCACCCAATCATAGGCTCTGTTACACTGATATCCTTCTACAACATGCCACCTTCGTGTCAGACCATGATACCACCAGGGAAACTTAGTTTCTCAAGGGATTTAATGGGTGTGAAGGCCACTCTCCTTATAGGCAGTCAAATGTCATAAATCTCTTTTTACCCACCAAGCCCAGGGCCTCTGTAATGTCCCCCACATTCTGATGAAGAGTTTTGGAGAAACTCAGTAGTCTAGTCATCCCCACTAGACTATAGTCTCATGGAGCTTGGGGAAAAGTCAGCTAAACTCAATGTTATAATTTGAAGTTGACTTGAAAAGGTAAAAAGTAACTCACTAAAGGATTAGAACATTGGAGGCTGAGTTAGGAGTTGAACCTT
>CBVK0102960697.1:0-10462 GCA_900067695.1 Picea abies
GACACTTACCACAATACTTGACTTGTACCTCATGGAGCAAGACCCATCATCTTTTAGAAGCAAGTTGATGTGGTTGATGCCATCATCACAAATCCAGGAAATGTGGTGGTGAAGTGGGTCTTTGTCTGTGCATGTGGATGTTGTGAGTCATATGTCTTTGAGTACTCCATGTCTACAACCTGAGGGCCTCGAGACATCATCTCCTTAGTTATATGTAGAAAATGGAGATACCACAGTGCACGGGTACGTGTACAAAGAATCTGCCCCTCAAGCATGTGTGTGTGTGTGTGTATCCAAGGAAAACTTCATAGTGAAACCCTAAGGCACTTCCCCACATTCTATGGATGGTACCAAGTGTAGTCTTGTTGACGTTGATTATAGCACTTGACCTTATAGGGACATCGAGTGATGCACAAATTACGTGACAAAGCATAATTGTTGAAAGAAAATACACTACCATGTGAATTATTGAATGTACACAAACAAAGATAATGAATGAATGGCAAACAATTTTCACTTGGGACAATTTGAACTTTTGCTTGGTTGTGAGTATAACCACTGGAACAAAGTGTTGAAGTTTTGGAACTTGGAAAATTCTCACTAGAACCTTTTTCAACTTTAAAATAGTTTCCTTCAATATGATAATGGTTGGAAACTTCTCCTCAATAGATTTATTAACTAACAATCACATTATTGATCGACTAAAAGGGATGGGGTACAAGCTCTCTTCAATTAATTTGTGGATAACTCTATTTGTGTAATTCCTTTTAGATGAAATTATTTTATAATAAGGGAAGTGAGTTGGCTTGATGAGGTGAACCATAACTTTATGACCCGTTTTACTTCTAATGTTTGTACCTTTTTATGCAATAATATATCTCTACATTATAAATAAGGCATTGTTCAATAACATTTCATGTTTGAGTTAAAACTATTTATTGATGTTCATACCGATAATTAACATTGACATGTTAAACCAACTTCTAAATAATATTTATTAGGCTCAATTGCATATAACCATGGCAATAAATATAGCTTTTTTATTGGTTTGAGGGAAATGAGAAGGAAAGATGATGTGCTTTAGGTACTTTTATATCCTCATAGCTTATGAAATTAGTGTTGTGTATTACCACTCAAAAAGCTAAGCCTTCTCCATGCAATTTCATTGCACTTTGATTTACTACTTTGATTTGAAGGTTACTATAAACATTGATAAATCTATTTTTATTGATTTTTTTTTAATGATTCTCACTTAGTAATATTGTGATTAATATTGTGATGACAATCGATGGCATTTCTAGTGAAACTAAGCAAACAAGATTTACCAAAGAGATAATACACAACTTTAACTAATAATAGAAAACTCAACTTGTATAAAGGTGGCAACTCTAAGTATGCATTTTGAATGTTTGAAGAGGAGGGATGTTATATAAAGGTGCCAACTTTAAGTATTCATTTTGAATGTTTGAAGAGGAGGGATGTTTGGATGGATACTTTTTTCATTAGTCATGTAATTGTTATTTACAAATAGAAATTAATAAGCAATATTTAGTAAATCATAAAAAATTAGTAGCCATGATAAATGATGAGCACAAGTTTCTAACCACCCAAGGACTATTTGAATAGTAAATTGGACATAGCCACAAAAATTCATGTTGCTTAGGAAAGAGCTTCTAACACTCTTCTTTGATGAAATGTCCATGCGGGTTGAGGAGGGGAATTATTTGTTTACAAAAAATCAAATGGTGGTACAATTTGAGATTAGGTATTATTAATAATAATTAGTCTAACACCAAGACAATATATTTGATCCAAGCACACATTATTAACTAGTATTTAAATAGGCAAACATATTTTGTCTCTAAAAACTGATAATAAGTTTAGTAATTTGGATAAAGTGTAAGCTGATGAAAATAAAGGTGATAGATTTGAGAGTATGAAAAGAGAGAAATTCAATAGAACAATTCTAGAGCCCTTATGAGTTCCTTACTTGTTGCTTTTGTAGGTTCTTTTTGGAAAGAGAGATGCAATAATCCTTGAACAATTATAGTAGCAAATTATGGAATTTTTTTAATGATAATATAGTTTTAGTTCTATAAAAAGTGTAAATAAGGATAGTTTAGGATAGTTTAGGATAGTTTAACACAAAGCTTGTCACCTTCTTCTGGTAGCAATATGGGGACATGGTCAATATAAGGTATCAAGCAAAAATTGATGGGGATATCGCATGGCATGAGAATTCCCACAATAAACTTTGAAAATGAATCAAGGAATAGGAAACAAGGATTAAGACAATAATAAAAGATTTGGATGTTGGAATGCCAACACACTAGGTATGTAGGAAAAGAAGAATAGTATGGAGAGATTGATTGCAAATCTATCATAATTGTGCTTGATGGTTGAGGAAGAGAGTCTCTTAGAAATGATCTAAATAGCGGAGCTCACATCCATCCAACCTAGATGGTTCAAGTAATTTTATCAATCGAGTTCAAAGTATAACTCTAGGAATGATAGAAAGCTTAATGCAATATGATATTTTTTTATATTTTTATTTTATTAGTAATCTTTTTGGTAATATTAGAAATATGATGTAATCAGTTTTTATAGATTATGTGAAAGAAACCATGATAGCAATATCATTGAGCTAGACAAGGATTCATAGGCCTTTTGGAATTAGTTTTCCTAATAAGAGATACCTATTTTTGTACATTCTTGAATTCTATTTTTAATAAAATTTGTATTTTCCAAAAAGGAATTCTAATGTGATCATCATTTCTTAGTTGCTTGAAAAGGAATCTTTTCCCTATTTCCATTAAAAACGAGGGAACAATCATCTTATCTTATGAACACAAGTTGTTTTTATTTTTACCAAGGATATATCAATCTACGTTTGTCTAGACGTGCAAGTCCTCACTAGAAAAGTATCTTTTGGAACAACAAGATGAAAAGCTCCAAATTGTTTATGCTTACTACATTATTGGTGCCGAGATGTTTAAATAAGTAAAAATTCAAAAACATTCCATTGATTAGCTTGTAAATTCTTGTGAGGTTCATATCAAATAGGTTTGATCTTGTCTTGTTTCTTTTTGCACCTTTGTTCATCTCTATTTAGCCAATTTTTCTTTCATCTAGAAGTGATGCTAGACTCTTTAATTCTCCTATAGAGCCTTAGTTTATGTTCCAATGAGCATGTCTTTGATGTTTTTTTCATGTTTAATAAGTGTTTGATGAAGGAAATGTCTTTTACTTGTTTATTTTATTTATATGTTGTTGTCATTGGATGGGAACTTGAAATTCACATATGGTGCAATTGACTAAGAATCATAACAAACTTCAAAAGCCATATGGCTTGTGGAGGATTGTTGTGTTAAATCATGTGGATTTACTTGTTGTAATATCATTTGTTTTATGATAAATACAAAGTGCTTGGACCACGGTCTTGTTCACTATTTGTTTGGTTGTCAATCTACAAGAGAAGAAGTAGAAAGCTCCAATTGACAAGCCAACATTTTTCATAGTGGTTGTCAAAAATATGAACAAGTGAGTATCCTAGGTCTCCCATGATGAGGGATCAATTAGGTCTCCCCACAACAAGGCATCATAATGATTTAGTTTTTTTCATTGTGGATTGCTTCTAAAAATGTCCATCATGTTTAAATGTGAGAAGGCTATCGATTTGCTTGAGACCACCAACCATTTCTTCAATCATGTGGATTTATTTCAAGGTTCCAACATCTATCATGTCTGCTTTTGATCCCAAGAGTGTCAACTGTTTTTGACAAGCTTTGTGGGAAATATTGGACCTAGGAAATGGATCAATCGATGGCATTTCATCTGTTGATAGAAAATATACTAAGTTTATCAATGGAGTGTCCCAATATCTATAATGGAACCAATCCAACAATAATTAATAATATACTAAAATACAACAATGAAAAGTTCAAAGGTAAGGGGCACCTCAACACCCAGGGTTGGAATGCACATGAAATTCCTAAATAATGGAGGAAAACATCTCCACATACTTAGTACTCAAATGAGTAAACAATATTTGATTGTATTGATAATAGAATGGATTGGTTACAAATGAGGGGGGTAGACCCCTTTTAATACAACTTTTATAATCATACATCTCTCCACTAACATAGGGGTGAGTTACTAATGCATATAACTAATGCCTATCCACTAACTCAATGATGACTCATTAATAATATCAACGAACTTAGTGAATGGGCATTAATTAGTTTACAAATAAAATAGATCATGTACAAAATATGTTGTGTATAGTACACATGCCCTCTCCTTTAAATAAGCTTTGTCCCCAAAGCTATCTCTAATCTTATTACTAATTACTTATTGAATTCTTACAAGATAAAAGTAGGCTTGCTTATGAAAAAATGACCTATATTGACATATTGGGCCATGACTAAGTAAAGGAACCACATGAATAACAAATACAATAAGAACATGCATTTCATCCTTATGTCTTCTTGTCATTGGTTGTGTTAGGGACATAACATGCACTTCTTACCTAAAATTCTTGGAGCTTAAATCATAAGGAAGAAGTAGATATTATTGCACCTAGTAGCCAAAATTATTCCTTTGTAGTCGTACCAATAAGATAGAGCCATACACAATATCCCAATGTTTTGGTACCATTTCACTCGCTCCCTTACCGGGTCCCATCTCCTCAAAGTTATGGTAGAGATTAACACTGGTAATGAGTGAGAACCACTCAATGGGTTCTTGGGATTGATTAATTCCCTTTTCAATTTGTTAATATTCATGGGACTCTTCTACTAAAGAGGAATGTATAACAATGATTATGTCCTTGATATGTTCCATGAGAAGAGCCTCCTCTTGGATGATTTTTTTCTCGTCAACTTTAATGATTTTATCACTTGGTAAGTACCCTTGATTAGGAGAATCATCATTTTGCACACTAGGAGATTCATTAGGGAGAGAAAGAGATCCTTGGAAGTGAGGCCAACAGATCATACTCAATTATTAAAATTCGTCTTGACATGTAGATTCATCGTAAACATGAGTACCTTCAACAAAGAGGAGATGAAAGTAGTAATCTTCACACAATTGGGAGATATCTCCATATTGTATCTCTACAAACATATTCCAGGTCTAGCAAAGAATATATGTCATTACAATATTCGATATTTATGGCAAGTTCCATACAAAATCTATCACATACATCCATGAATATTTCCACGACTTCTTTCGAATAGGCCATGCTAGTGTTTCATACAAAAATAAAAGATTACCTTGATTATGGACTTCCCATTTCCATTAGGGTTTTGAAGTTGAAAATGTATAATGAAATGTAGAGCTTGCAATTCACTTCATATTTCTTTCAAGTATATCATACAATATTTTAAATTGTAGCCACGGAAGGGCTCTATCAAATGGCGTTGGTGTAGCTTCAATCTAGGTAGTGTGTAAAAATTTATTTTCTCTAAAATACCTAGAAACAAAATCATCATTGTAATAGATAAACCTTAAAAATAACATATTTTCAATCTGTGATATCTTAACCATATGAAATTTGATTTGAGTGATTTTTTTTTCAATTTGTGATTAGAATGAAAATATTCAATTTGTTTTCGAATATGATTCTTTAAAATATTTAGAAATATTCTCTTAGTGTCACAAACTTATTTCTTATTCTTCTTTTGTGTTTTTCAACAAAAAATTGGAAGTGAGAATCATCATCCTCCAATACGAGCTTGAAGTGTCATAATACCTAGAATGGAACCACTCCAACAATAAGAAACAATATATTGAAATAAACAACGATGAAAAGAACAATGGTTGGGGGCACCTACACTCTTAGGATTGAAATGTACCTGTAATTCCTAATTAATGGAGGAAGATGTCTCCATGTACTTGGTACTCAAATGGGTAAACAAGATTTTGAATTTATAGATAATAGAATGGATTGGTTATGAATGAGGGGGGGGGACCCCTTATAATAAAACTCACATATTAACATCTCTCCACTATCTTAGTGGTGAGTCATTAATGGATATAACTAACTAAGTGATGGGTCATTAATGATCTTACAAACAAAATAGCTCATGTACAAAATATGTTGTGTATAAGTACACTACAAAACATAATATGTGGTGTATAGGTACACAACAATCAATGGCACTCTTGTGCATATTTTATGCAAGTACAATAAGGCACACCCATACAAGGGATGGGAATATTCCTTACATGCAAGTATTTCTTGGTTCCAACCAGGTGCACCCCGTATAAACATTGCTATCCATGCACTAGTACCAAATATATTTTCTAGAATTGAGGAGTGACACAATGGGGACCATTGCAGATGAAAAAAGGGTGAATAATAATAGAGAAAACATGAGTGACCACATGTGGACCACGTCAACGCCCCCAACCCTTGTGCCCCAACATGTGAGCATGCAACACTTGTCACAAGGTCCACGGGGTGACCCTCCCTTGTGGCCTTTGATTTCTCTTGACATGTGGGGTTGAGGGGAAATTCCCTAAAAGCACTAAACATTTGATGTACACATGCACCTAGCTCTAGAGCTTGCATGCCAAATTCTATCTATGCATGTGCATACTTCAATATTAACCAAAAAAACCAACTATCACATGGATCCAACATTGGCACAAGACTTAAATGGAAGGCCAATTATTTCTGTAACCGAGTCTTGGAACATTTGTATAAATAATTGTACATCTATTTTGTTATCATTCTTAGATATTTAATCACATAATGCAGAAGATTCTATCTCACATTTTCCCTTATATACATGATTTCTCTATCTCTCTATCATTTCTAGTTGTACTATCATGTATTTTCCCACTTTTATGATTAATGGGAGTGATTTATGCCATAACTCTATCTCAATTTGTTTTCCAAGGAAAAACTCATAACTTTGCATTCAAATATAAAACAATTACATTTCAGAGGTGATATAAATTTTAATAGAGTAAGATTCAACATATATCCCTTATTCTATCAACTATAATGACTAAAGAAAGGCCAAAATGACATAAATCCTACAAACAAGGCAAGTACATCCCTAACAACATTTAAAATATGCATATCATCAATTGACAAAAGGGTATAATATCTATCCTCATAGTCCATCAAATGAAATAAAGAGTCCAAAAAGACTAGAGTATTGAATCAACATCATAGAGAGAAGGGGATGGAGTCCCCATCCACCTTATGCTCCTCTAGAACAAGATCACTAATTTGACTATTATTTGTGAGCTTGGGAAACTCATCAACTCTTTTGTTATGGTCCATATAAATATATTGAAATTTAACTTCATTGAATTGAGTGGCCCACAATTTTTATTTGTTCAAAGAGTGGGCCTTGTGATAGATTTTGTAGTCTATAGGTGCCCTTGACCTATTTGATCACTAACCTTGAACCACCAAACACTTGTATATTGTCCACATTCTTATCAAATGCCAATATCAACATAGTTTTAAGTGCATATAACTCAACCCCATTATATTTGCCTTTCTTCAATCCCAGTGTACAGGAAAAAATTATATCATTATCACCATTAGAACTCCATCAGGACCATTAGGCCCAGGGTTGACTTGAATGGAACCATTTGAAAGAATCCCCAAGGCATAGACTTATCAATTTCAAATAAGGGTAAGCCCTTATCTATTTTTCACTTTCATGTTCCTCGTAGTAAGTGCATTTCCCTACTAAGTATGAACCATTATGGATGACCCTCATCCATAATATGAACCATAGAAATAGATACTTATTAGACTAATCACAATAATACCAATTATGATACCTATCAACCAAAAGGGATCACTCCAGCGGTATTTTCCATTTCTCTAAGAAATTAATAGGTGGGAAAGTCGTTTTAGGGATGTCAAGGTAACAAAACACAACATAGTGAGTGGGTGGAAGGATAATTTATACTCAGCAAAATTCCTTCGGTGTGTCTATGGCACGAGGGGATGTTGTGTGTATAATTTAGAAGTACCTTGAGCTAAGAAGGTGGAAATGCCTCTTCCTGGTGTTTCTATCTATTGAAGAGGAGGAATGGGTTCCATCTCTGACGCCTTAGACAAGCTTCAATATGTATTTGTCCAATTGGTCTTGGAATTTTCTGATTGGAAATTTTCTTGATATCTTCATAAATATATTTAATTATGTGGAAAACTTCAAAGGGAGAAAATGACAAATCTTCGAAAATAACAACATTCTTAGTGATACATATACCCCAAGACTACTAAGGGAAAATATCTATGGTCTATAGTGGTAGTCTCTTCCAACCATTTTTTTATATCACTCATCTAAGCTTTGACCTCTGCAAAAACTCAACATCTCTAGTAAGGAGAGAAATTCTTTCCAAACCTCTTTTGTAAAAGGAAAATTCATAAGAATATGATTGATAGTCTCTATATATTCTTTTCATAGGACCTTGGCCCTTACCATGATTTCTTTTGGAGAATATCCTAGTTAAAATATTTATTTCCCAAAGACAAGAAAAAGACAATCCTATATTTAAGAGGATCCTTTTGCTTCGAAATTGGTTTCCACCACCAAAATTCATCTTGGGGGTTATTTAAAAACATATACTTACGCCCTAAACTTGTAAACATAAGGTGGATGATGAGACCAAACGAATTTATCCTAATCATCTCTCAATATAATAGAACAAATATCCAATCTACACACCTTTAAGTCTCACTATTCATCCATCTAACCGAAAATCTCTATATCCCTATTCTTTTTCCATCCTTGGTTCAATAATGTGCCATGTTCTAAAGATGTTGCATCCGCCAATGTTACAATCCATTTTTGTCTGAGAGATGCAACTAAATCCTTTGGAAACGTATGTTCACCATTAATCTCTAATTCTAAATTTCAAACCATTCTCCACTTTCCATGCCATTCAACTTCCCGTGAGGGGAAAGTCTAGTACCAAAACCTTCCATAGAATGGATGCACCTACAACATATTTTTTCCTTTTCCTTATCCATTGTTCGACTGAAAGGGGATTGATATACTTAAATATTATCACCTATTTCCATAATCTAAAATGCTTAATCAACTTCCATATTTTATTAAGAGCTATTTATTTCCCAAAGTGTTGTATGTTCTTAATTCTCAACCCCCTAGTGCTTTAAGTTTGACAAGGATGTTCTATTTGACTAAGGGTTATCCACCTTTGTCCTTCTTAGCCCTCCACATAAAGTAAAAACATTTTTTCCTAATATTTTATATACAATTGGGATGTATGCCAATAAATCCCAATCCTCTATAGTGGTGCCAAGAATTGATTTGACAAGTGTTAAACACCCTCCTAAGGATAACCATCTAGCATTGGCTTGTAAATATTGTTTCTATCTTTTGGTAGATCATGCATATCAAGTCCCTAAAACCATACTCATTTGTATTTAGAACAAAACTCATATACTTCACTCCCTTGTTAAAAACTTGGACTTGGAATGGAAGAATTTTAGTTATTTATATTTTTTGTCTTTCACTCATCCCATTAAAGGAGATAGATGCATTTTGTAGATTAACATCCATGTCAATTTCCAACCCATAGAGGCTTAAGAAATCATTTATCTATTCATATTCCATAATGGATCCAACACTAAACAACATTACATAATCAATAAATAATAAATGAGTTAAGGAAACATCAACCCCAACTTTGATTCCTTTCATTCTATCTCCTTGTTTGAGGGATCTTATGAACATGATAAGACCTTTAGAAATTATAAGAAAAATAAAATGTGATAAAGGGAAGCCTTTCCTTAGCCTCGTAGAGGGTCTTGTTGATATTATGGTAGCTGCGGAAGGTATTAACCTCCATGTGTAACCTATGGATAGAATAGAATGATCCAGAAGCAAGGGAAACCCTAAACAAATGTGTAAAAACCCTAGAAGACAAGTCCTCTTAGTAAAAGAATTAATATTAAAGTATTAGATTCTAAAAGGACAAGTTGGCCCAAAAAAGTGAGAAGATCCACTATAAATAAGAGATGATCTAGCTCATTTGTACACACTCACCCCACTCACTCTCTCAAGTATGGCACAAGTTTGGAGTTGCAGCTGCAAGAATGGAAGGTGGATCTTCTGGGGTGGTTCTTGGTCTCTCTCTATAGTGCTATATAGCCTAAGATATGCACCCCACCTCTTAGTATCTCTTGGTGGTATTCTTGATAACATTCTTAGTGGTATTATGATATTATTGGTGGTATTCTTGGTAACTACAACTGCAATTGTTGCAGTTGAGTAGTGTTCTTGTTCTGTTTTTTTGGGACTTTATGTCCGGTAAGATATCTTTGGAGAAAGATGTGCTCTCTTGGTTATCTGTTGGTACTAGTGCTACTTCTAGAATCATTCTATCTAGCAACGGTTATGGTGCTCGGGGGTGGCTGCGTGCCTATGGTTGGGTGACAATATTGTGATATTGTCTATGGTAA
>CBVK0102960702.1:0-10876 GCA_900067695.1 Picea abies
GGGTAGCAACAACAAAGGCTAAGGCACGATATGGCTTGGACACTATGCAGTCGTGTTTTGCTTCACAGGAAAAACGGTTACCTTCATAACACGAGTGTGTGGGTTTCAGAAGTTGCAGAGATCAACGATGAAGGCAATGGCTAGCTGTGTCAAGGCTCTCCCTGTCTCAGTGCGTGCATCAGTGGCGAGTATGGATGACTTCTAGAGTGGCGACCATCACGAGAATGGTGAGGGAACCTCCAACGAGCTGACTTTCCTACCTAAAAATTACATGCGCCCAGGTTGACACATGTCTCCCTGAAGCTGCATGAACTCCACTTAACAGTCGTTCCCTTTCCTCGGAAACTTTGGAAAACATAGGTTATGTCAAACCTTAGCCTCTAGGAAATAATAATATAATATTATTCCTTTAAAGGTAAGCTCTGGCCCTTATTCCTAGACACTTAGCGCCATCCCTTTCCCTACCTAGTGGAGCTTAGTCCCCCATAAATATTATTTTTTGGTCAGTCTACATGCAACGATGTAATTTTATTAATGATGTGAGTATTTACATATACAAAATCAGGCTCATTGGCCTTAGCATCTGGGCTCTCTGGCCTAATAAACACATAAGTCTTCCAGCTTATAAACACTTGGCTCACCAGCCTATAAACATAATTACAATTCAACCGGGCCTCGGCCTTGGGTGTTAAAACACCACTCTCAAGCTAATATCCTTGATCTTCGATATAGGTACTTGAGAGCCTACCTTCTCTGTATCGGCCTCACAATACATGTCAATATAGTGGGCTATGTTATACAGCCCTGGAGGGAAAGTATCCAAGTTTACCGGTTCGCCCCTCCTAGAGATACCGCTCGGAAATTAGATATCCTTCGTGGTGGGTGTCAGGATTGGCCTTTAGCATAAAGGCCTCTGTATTTGGGTTCCAATACTCTACCAAGTGGTTCAGTAATCTCGGTTGAGCTCTCATAAAAGGACAATGGAAGAATTTCCATAATCCACATTGTTTCAATGTAGCTACGACCTTTGATTCCTCTTCGACCATTTGATCTACTTCTTCATGTTCTCTCTCTCTCTAATGCACATACATCCTGGATCATGTGACCATTTGGGAGTTAGTGCCTTTTTTTCTCACTTTTTTGAGCATGTACGTGCCTTTTTTTGAAGACAGTCACATATGTATTCTTGTTTAAAGTGTCTCAGCCAACGTACCCACATGCGCTGAGTGTGAAAAGCACGCATACACGCACATTTGAGAGGAATTATAGAGCGTCTGGCCCCCAAATCCCTCTAAAGACCAGAAAAAATAAATGGAATTGCAAGAGAAGGAGAGGGGTACTTACTTGGTTCAAGTACGAGTCGATTTCGTCCATCGATGATCTCCGAATGTCCAATTGAAGAAAGAGGGTTTTAACTATTTTAGGGTATTTTCAAACTATAATGGTGAAAATGACCCTTTTCACCTCTATTTATAGACTTTTTGACCCCTTTTTAACCTAGTTATGCCCTGAAATCTTCCCCATTGTTTGCTTGCTGGAGGTTTTTGGTTGCTCTTAGTGATATTTTGGTGATTTAAACATCTTATATGCTTTGGATTTGGTATTTTTAATGCATGGGTACTACTTATATCATCATGTGACAAAGTTATATTTTCACCATTTGCATATAGGGTACCATTTTGCATTTTATTAACAATTTATGCTTTGCCATGGGGTCGATCCCACCGAAGTGCGACACAGAACCTTCCATGATACTTTAGAAGTGTCGTAATTATGTGGTAGAGCCTTCCTCTCCATGGATGCCCTAGGTAGATCCTTGTGCTGGATTCTGGCATCCATGTTGTGAGTCTTTTGTAGGCTTGGGAATCCTTTTAGTCCTCCCACCATGACTTAGGTTTTATGCCTCATTTTTCTTCTCAAATGTTTTTATGACCTCAACATGTGGGACTCCCCTAGAGCATGGTTTGTCTTCTTTCAAGCTCACTTAAACCATGAAAGTGACATCTTGCGAGAGATTATTTATCCTTTTCAGCCTCGCTTAGATTACATATGAAAAGAAGCCCCCCATTGAGTCTTCTTTCGGCTCTTTTAAGACTCTCTAAAATTGAAAAGATTGTCAAACGATCTTGTTGCCCTTCATGCTCATCAAAGTGAAATTTGAAGGCACATCTATCCAACGATAGTTTACCCCTTTTTCGGTTAAGATGGTTAATTTTACGAAAAAGGTACGCCCTAGGAGCTATGGTTCGCTAGGAGAGTATTCTCAGGTGTAAGTTTAACCCTTTTTTCAGGCCTAAGGGACTAAATTTGCGAAAAATGGCCATTCTCCCTGGTTTTGGTTTATCACTTTTTCGGGTCTTGGAGATTATTTATGAAAAAGGAAACCCCTTGGAGTCTTCTTTAAGCCATTTTTAGACTCCCTAAATAGGAAAAGATCGATGAGTGACCTTGTTTCTTTCACACTCATTAATTGGTCCAGAAATAACATCTATTTGACATAAGTTTACCCCTTTTTCAGACCAATAGATTATCCAGGAAAAAGGTATGCCTCGGGAGATGTGTCTCGTAGGGAGAGGTCTCCTAAGTTACATTTTATAATTTTTCGGGCTCAGGGGACTAAATTCACTAAAAAGGATGAGGGAGTCCATAGTTAAGCTCTTTTCAGACTCCTTAAAATTGAAAAGATAGTCGAGTGATCTTGTCTCTGTCACACTCGTTAAAATGGTTTTGAAGAGATGTCCTTTTGGTATAAGTTTAACCCTTTTTCGAACCGACTGGACTATATGCGAAAAAGGAATACTTTGGCCCTAGTGACCAGAAGAGTTCTCCTTGGTATGATTTTATTATTTTTCGGGCCTTGGAGACTAAACTTACAAAAAAAACCACTTTGGAGTTTTATATTACTGATTTTTTAGACTCTAAATGTGAAAAACCATTGAGCTTACCTTCTCTGGGATCATAAAAATTTACATTGGAGGAGGCTCATTGTGTTAATCCGTAATCACATTGGATGTCTCACTCTTGCATCTTTGGCCTAATGTCAGCTCCATATTGTTGTTGCTGAATTTTTAGAGCATTCCTTAGGTGCAGGCCTTACAACATTTTTGCCTTTGCGATCTGACAGCCTGACCCATGGAGGAATTTTCTCGAGTGTCCATATCCTGCACATGTATCCTTGCAATGAGCATTAGTGTGTTCCATGTGCTTGGAACTAGTTTTCTCGCCCACAACACTCATTCCTCCTTTGTAATGTAGCATCCTTTTATTCTTTTTCAAGCTCGTTAAATATATGAAAAAAGACAAAAAAAAATTAGATATTCCAAAAAGAGGGGACGAGAAAACATTCTCTTTTACTAGTAGCAATTTAGTCACCCTTAGAGAAAGCACATTCTTCAATTTGTTCTACAAGCACTGAGATTTAGTATGACCTTAGGAAGTTGTTCTCGGTACATAGAGTTGTGTTCTCCTCCATTTGGTTACTCTTCCAAACATATGGAGACTTTGTGGTGCCTCCTCTGACATAGACTTATGTCAATAACTTGTTGACTGAGTCTTTTCATATGTTGTGCTCTTGTCCAAAGGAAATTCTCACATCATGAGTCGACCATTCTGCAATAAGTCCTTTGACCTTCATGAGTCGACCATCTTGAGAGTCATGTCTAGTTCACATTCAGAATCAATGAAATTTCATGCATGAGGCTCGAGATCCTCCAGTCTTTTCACGATGGCTTGTCGAAGACCTCAAGGTAGTGATTCTTACACTCATATTATACTCCTATCTAAGTTTTGAAGATCTTGAAGATATTGCTTGAGTCATGAAGCTACCATCTCCAACTACATGACTTGATGCCTCCTGAAGATTCATATGACATTGTATTTGTATATCTTCTGATGATTTTGAGATGTAGATCCGTTGTGTATTATTCACAGATACATTCTTTATTGGCATACATATTAGTCATATGATTACTCTATATGACACAGATCTGTTAGTGTACTTGATTGGCATCCATGCTTAGTTTTTCCCAAGCATGGGTATGCCCGCCTCGATGATTATTATTATTATTTTGCAGATGACACGCTCACAGATACTCGTTTGGGCTCGCTTGACTCCAGTGCCTTCCCACTTTATCAAAGATGTTGTAATGTATTTCGACCATCAGTTTCTCTTCTGACCTCACACATTAGGGGGCATTTGTTATAGCTCATAATGCCACTACTATGCATTTCTGATATTGGCCTGCTCATTTACACTTTTGCCAACCATTTTTGCTGAGGTTCCTCTTAAAAAACACCTTTTGGTTTGGTGTACGTGCCCTGCTAAATATGCAACACGAATACATACACTAGCTAGCTGTATACCTGAAAGCCTGCGTATATTCTCAAAAATTGCAAAAAATAAAAAGTTTTTCTCTTTTGGGCGAAGTTTACAGGCTATGTTGGGTTACACAACCATTTTACTTCCTGTAGCCCTTTTGACAACCGAATAACCATCATTTCTCCATATAAAGGGCTCTAGGAGGGTCATCTGGATATATGAAAGAAGAGGCAAGTGAACTCTGCCAAAATTTCTCTCTTTATCATTCCAAGCCTTTGCATCCTGCTTTGAGTTTTCATCCTCAACATTCCCAATCATTCATCCTCCTTATATAATCCATCCTTTCCCTCATATTGGCATGTTGGTTGTGAGGATCTCACATTGGGATTGGTGCACCTGGAGTATAGTTAGAGGAACCCATATGAGGTTCATAGAGTGGTGCCAACAAGACTAAGGTTGTAACTTACCATCTTGTTATCAATAAAAGAGAATCGTCTAGTCCCAAATCTATGTGTCTTCTTGTTTATATTTATAAATAGTTTTCATGAATATCTAGGCCTTTAGATGATCTTAGTGATTATGCATATGTTGTTCCACATAGTTCTCTGAAGTTGTTTCAGGACAACATTGGGAGGAGGCCTGCAATCTAGGAGCGAACAATGACAAGAAGGGATCTACTACAAACGGAAGGACTCGAGGTACATACTTTGATTCACTCTCCCTTCCCTTAATTATCATTAGGTACTGTTGGATTTGGGTGAAATAGGAGTATTTTTGTCTTTTAAGGTGTCGATTGCTCTGCCTAGTCACTAGACCCTGATTAGAGGGATTTTTCCCCATAGCACTAAGCTGAGATTTTCTTTCTTTCTTTTTGTTAGATGAGACATGTGAACTCCTAATTAATAGACTATTTGAACCCCCTCAACCTTCTTATTTTTCATATTATTTGAGCTATATGACTTTCAATTGTCTTCCTCTACCTTCTTAGCTCTGCACTTTGCCAACTATTTCTACCATATGTATTATACTATATGTATAATTAAAATTGCCCACATTATATTATTGACTATGCTTTGTGAGTCATGTTGTGTCATGATAATAAACCTCACATCTTTAAATATTTGGATTGCCTTACGACCATGAGCTTGTTACTTATTATGTAGTTGTTAAACTGATTTTTTTTCTTAATAATATCCATTTTTATTTTATGAAGTTAACATCACGTAAATCTTTTATTGTACCGTTATACAACATATATGCATAATTTCTACCTATAATAGATTATTTGTATTTAATGTTAAATACTCAAAAACTGTGATATTGCGGAAGCATATGGAAGAGGGGATGAGCCTTATGTCGAGATTGAGTATAAAATAGCAAAATAGCAGGGTATGACAAAAGCTCTGCCCCCACCATAAATATCATTTGCTAAATTGATCATGCCCAATCACACTTTTGCCATATCATATTTAATTTATAATTTTCCTTTAAACTTTATGAAAATCTTTTAAAATAATATAAAATCCAAAAACTTTCATTACAAAATGAAAAGTATAATCAATACATTATAGAAAAAATAAAATAACACTGAAAAAATAATTTGAAAAAAGCATAATTGTTAAGACATATTCGTCTTATCATCGAGCATGAGTATGATCGACATAATCATTTTATCATAATTGATTATGATAAAATTAGTTAAGGCGACGTTGCTTATTTTTTTTTAGTTCTTTTTTATTTATTTATATGTTTATGGCATAGTATATTGTATTTTTTTAAAGTTCTTTTTTCTTTATTATATATGTTTATGGCAAAGTATATTGTAATTGCTTTGGAGTTTAAATTTATTTGATTTTCAATTAATTGCTTTACATAAAATAATTTTGTTATGGTTTTATAATAGTTCTGAAATGTATGAAATGTATATGTATTAAATTAAAATTTTGATAATTATAAAATATTTTTCAGCTTTTCTAAATATTGTATTCCAATTTTTTTATTAGCTAAGGATAATGATATGACCAATTTTATTTGATTTAAAAATTATTTGTCATAAATTAAAAATATATTAAAATTTAAAAAATCTATGTTTTTCCACAAATTGCCACATAGTCAGATATTATCTCTATCATTTCTATAAATGAAAATAAATGCACTACCAGATTCAAAAATGAAAATATAATTTATAATTACAATATATAATTATTTATCTATTATTTCATTCCCAAAAAAGTTTACATGGCCTTTCCATTTGTATCCGTGCACCTGTCAAATCAAGTCATGAATCCCTCCTTGGTCTTGCGTGAGCTTATTGGACACCTTGAGGAGGTGAAGGAGTTGGCTCATAGGATGGACCAAAAGGAGATGGAATTGAGGGTCGCGTGGCAGGGTCTCCTTTGAGGGAGTAGGGTGGTGTGAGGGGAGGAGTTGATTAGATATAAAGACTTGGGGGAGTACTAATGGGTGGCGAGTTCCCACCATCCTCTAAAGGGATGTAAGATGGAGGGGATTCATGAATGCTAGGTGGAGAGATTCTGTCATCTGGACAACTGTAAGATCCACCTGCCAAAGGCATAAAGCAACTATCATATAAGTGATCTCTAGAAAAATACATAGTTCTTGTAAGATTGAAACTGTAAACAATGTTGAATGAATAGGATTAGTACAAAATACCAATTAGGGAATCAATGTCAGGAACTGAAGGAGCCAAAGGAGGGCTACAATGGCACTTGTTCGATTAAAAAATGGTGTCTATCGAACCATGAACCAACTGGCTAGACACCAACATGAACAAAACCAAAATACTGCAACTCCACATGGTCATGGCTTCTAAAACGCTCTCAATTATAAGACTACCCTGAATCCTACCACTGATATGAAGACAATAACTGGGACTGTACAAATATATAAATGAAAGCTTCGGGAATACAAGAAACTTTCCTCACAACACAACGTATATTAAAGTGGGAACTATCAGTTTCTTCTCCGACAAGGCAAATTTTGTCAAGAAATACGACATAGTTATAATAACAATTAATTGCATCTAGAATGGCCTTTCGTTGTAATGCATTGATGATTAGCAAAAAACACAACTACAATGACCATTGCATGTTACAACAGATCGTTGGATATTATTACATTAGGTAAAAGTATATTGTGAGACTAAATCGTGTATCTACCCAGGTCGATTGACCTAGAATTTCAGCTAGATTGAACCTACTACTATCAATATTTTCGTACTATGTGCCTTCCGCATGACATCAAGATTTATGGCATTACCTAACTATCACATAGAAGGCTCCATATTGGATTTTGTAATAGAAGCAAACCTTCTTCAGTGAATACCTCTACACGACAGTGGAATTTATGGATCTAATTGTCACCTGAGGCATCCATATTGGAAATATGTGACATGAGCCTTCTTTAGGATTTATGGCGCTAACTGTCACATGAAGCCTCCATATCGGCGGAATTATGTGACATGAGCCTTCCTGAATGCACAGTGATTAACATATAAAAAATATTTATTTTATATTTAATAATTGTTTATATATTAATTTATTAATTATATAAAAAGTATTATTATTATTATAATTTGTGTTTTAAAAATAATAATTTTGATGTATATTCATTATGATTTTATATAAGTAGCCATGAAATCTACTTGTGAAGTTACACTTATAATATGTGGTTGCATCCCATATTCACATATCGCATACACTAAGATTGTCATATAATTTTTATTGAATAATCCTTAACTAATAATAATATTTTTTAATTTTTTAAATACATGAAAAAGAGAGCCATGTTGTCTCATAAATTACCATTGCACTATGTTTTGATTATTTGCTATGACACAATATATTGTAATTGCTTTGGAGTCAAATTGGTTTGACTTTCAATTAGTATGCATATCAATGATAGAGCAAGCAACATCCACACCTCATGGAACAACATTATTGATTTTTGTATGTGTGTTACTGCAATGCTTGAACCAAATTGATGTAGCGTTTTGTTTATTTTTAAATAGATTCACGTTATCAAAAATTCTAAATATTCTAAATGTTTACTCATTATTAGATACCAACCATTATTTGAGTACCAACCATTTCTTTAAGATGACTAACTTTGTCATCCACAAAAATTCTAAATGTTTACTCATTATTTGATACCAACCATTATTCGAGTACCAACCATTTCTTTAAGATGACTAACTTTTCCATCCACCACCTTCCTTCCGTAGTTGTCTCCAACTAGGGCACAATGCACAATGCTTCAAGTGCACAATGCTTCATGGAAATGGCAAAAATGATGCAACTTTATGGTTTGCAAGGCTTATAGGTTTAGATTTCCCATGTACAAGGAGTTTCCATTCAAGTTTAATGCACATTGGTTGCAGGAGTCTGATTTTAAAAATCTGGTTCATTCAATTTGGAGGGACCCCGGTTTCCTGATGGAGGGTAATAAACAACGTCGGTTGGTATGGAAGCTTAAAGAACTCAAGATTCAAACAAAGAATTGGATAAAATAAGTAATGGTACATAAAAATTTTTTATTGGAAAACTGGGAAACGAAAATCAAGCGGCTTTTATTTAAATTAGCGGAGGGCTCCTTATCCTTGGAGGACGATGGGTATCTCCATGTGTTGGAAACAAACAAAAACAATTTTCTACGCGGGGAGGAGGAGGCTTGGCGATTACGCAACAGGGTTACTTGGATTCAAAGTGGAGACTCTAATACTAAATTCTTCCATAAGATGGCAAGCTACAATAGAAATCAGAAGCATGTGAGGGAATTAACTTCGGGTAATGGAGACAAAATAATCGGACAGGAGGCGATTAAAGAGGAGGCAGTTAACCATTTCAAGATTTTTTTTAGAGAAAAAGATAGAACAAACTACTATGAGCTTGTTAGGATCTCCAGCCTATATCATAGTATGGTAACTGAGGATGAGGTCGAAATGCTCTTTAAACCTGTTACTCTGGAGGAAATCAAATCTGTTCTAGAAAATTTAAAAAAAGAAAGAAGCCCAGGTCCTAATGGGTGGACTACTGAGTTCTTCATTTTTTTCTTCGATCTAGTGGGAGAAGATCTGCTCGAGATGGTGGAGGACTCGAGGAGAAAAGGCCAACTTTGTGGAGGTCTTAATTCGACTTTTATGGCCCTTATTCCGAAGGTAAACAAGCCTGTCTGCTTCGATGATTATCGTCTGATCTCCTTATGTAATCTCATCTACAAGGTGATCTCTAAAATCCTTGCAAATCGGATAAAGTCGATTCTTTCAAAGTGCCTATCTTCAGAACAACTTGGATTCCTGAAGGGTAGAAGAATTCAAGACGCTATTGGTTCGACCCATGAGACCCTTCACAGCATAAAAAAAAAAAAGGAATATCAAATCTCTGGTTTTCAAATTAGACCTCAAAAAAGCCTATGACAACAAAGACTAGGAGTATTTAAGGATGGTATTACTCTCGGTAGGCTTTGGGGTAAAGCTCACGGATTGGATAATGTGTTGCGTTACTAGTGCCAGTTTTGCAGTTTTGATCAACTACGAGGTGACAGATTATTTCAAGAGCTAGAGGGGGCTTCGTCAGGGATGCCCATTATCCCCTTATCTATTCATTTTGATTATGGAAGGGATAAGCTTGATGTTATCCAATGGCAATGCTAATCATAGTATTTCTGGTATAAAGGTAACTAAGCATTTAAAAATTATCCATTTAATGTTTGTTGATGATGTTCTTGTAATGTCTAAGGCAGACCCGATGGAGTGGAGATTGATTTTAGACATTCTTCAAGATTACTGTTCTGTTTCGGGTCTCTGCATAAATTCTTCAAAAACTACAGTTCACTATTGGGGGCTTGAGGATCTGGAGCTTAATCAATTAAAATCCATCTTACCATTTTCTTTTGTTGATTTAAACTTTGGATTCAAGTACTTAGGCTATCTTTTAAATCCAGGAGCGGCCAAAGCTGAAGATTGGGGCTGGTTGGTGGCTAAGATCGAAAAAAAAATTGGGCTCTGGTGTAATCAGTGGCTATCATTGGGAGGTAGATTAATGTTGGTCAAATCAGTATTGGAGAGTCAATCGGTCTTCTGGATGTCTATGGAGATGATTCCTAAATCTGTTTTAACTGGAATCCAACAGTTAATGTTTGCGTTCTTGTGGAGTGGTAAGAAGGCAACTCATCACTTCCATCTTTGTAGATGGGATCTCCTTGCAATACCAAAACACTGTGGGGGATGGGGGCTCATAAATTTAGTTACTTTCAATTATTCTTTACTGGCAAACACCCTTTGGAGGGCACTCACTGTTGATAGCATTTGGCATAGTATTCTTTTGGATAAATACATTGGGGATTCTTCGGTGGTCGACTGGCTTCGTAAATCAACTCACCAGTAGCATAAGACATCAAGCTTTTGGAGCGGCTTGACCAAGAACATATATGTGTTATTGCATTGGCTTCGGTGGAGGCTTGTTTTTGGAAATTCGATTTTATTAGGCTTGGATAAAATCGTCGGTCTGGAGGACAACTCGCTCCTCTCAGACTCCCTCC
>CBVK0102960728.1:0-10832 GCA_900067695.1 Picea abies
TTTTCCATGTGTCAGGACCGACGTCAGCATGATGTGGTCAAGGAATTAACCGATTTTTTCATGTGGTCCATCTAGATAAAAAAACTCTAAACTATTTTATGCTCGAGATCTACAGATGAGATGCAATTTTAGGTCTCAAAGGACACTAGTCCATTGGGGCACCGGTCTCACTGAACCACTAGGAACCGGGGCAATCATACATTGGTTATTTGTGTTTATTGTTAATGTTCAGTTCAGTGAATTTGGACCCCGTACCTAAAAGGTAGCATTGTGAACATGGTTCCATGAATACTCCATTCACATTCAAAGTATGATGGGCCTCCTCTGAAATATAAATCCTTTGCAAGTCAACCTCTCGAGGAATATGGGATTATCAATAGACACTCAGATAAAAAATCGAGATTGATTGTTGAGACCAATCTAATGGTTGCCGAGTCTAGTAATTATTGCATACTTTATTTTGGTTAGCCTACAAATAGAAGAAACGATGAAAAATATTTTTAAGGGGAAGGGGCATGAAAGATAGTTTGGCTAGAAAATTTCCATTTTCTCCATGATTTCAGCATAACAGAAATCCCTACAGGTGAAAGTGACTATTTTCTACTCGGGGGAAAACCACTCAAGAATCAAGAAGTAGTAAGAATATTCAAGAAGATGGAAGTGGTTTCAAGAACAAGGTTTTGGTAAGAGTGAAAAGAATAAAAGACAGTGATGGTACTCATTCTTATGGTTGGCACCTTGGGGAATTTAAGAGTTTCTTATAACCAAATCTATTTGATCAAAAACCTTGAGCACAAATAGACGGTAAATGCAATAGGAAACCAAAGATTCATCCCCTGCGTTATGTTTCGATCTGTAATTCCTTTTCTTGTAGTGTTTTTTTTCCTTGTAAAGCATATTTTCCCATTTTTTTATTCTTGTAGAACATTTTATTTATAAAATCTCAAAAAATAGATTTTTCACCATAGTCAGTATTACTATATGATATCTATTCATGACATATAAGTGATTTCCTTTGAATGGATGACCATTTCTTGTCATTTTTTTTGTGCATTTAAATGATATGCAGAGGGTACACTCCATGTAATTGAATGTATGATGATGTTAACTATTTGAAGCATGTTTTTAGTGATCTGTATACACCTGTTACAACTGCTGGATTCTTAATTGCTCAACACACTATTCTTTTTCTATAAGCTACATGATTCATTTTCAATAGTGTCTTGTATGTTTATCATGTTTTTCTTCTAATTCACCATTTCTCTCTCCTTTAAAGCATGATCTTTTGAAACACTCATAGACATATGCCTACAAGAGTTGAGGGCATTTGTCATATAAGCTGAGATTGTTTGAGGTCATATAATTACAAGAAAGAGAGAGGGGAAAACTTCCCAAATATTGCACAATTACCTTTCTACAAATCTGGCTTTAAGATTCATACTGAGTCTTAGCCCATAGGGTGCTTCGACATCGTTCCAATAAAAGGCTGGAACATCTTCAGAGATAACATATGCAACATTTATGGAAACAATTCAAAAACTACATGGAAACTCTAAGATTATTATATGTGACAAAAAAAAAAAATTTACTAATTAATTTTTATTCGTTTTCTTGCTTGGATACTCAACTATATCACAACTCCTTTCACCAACCCCATTCTAATAGGAAAATTGAGATTGTAAACAAATGTTTGGAAATTTATCTTCATTGCTTTGCATCCAATAATTAGTCACTAAAGTTCTATATCGGTAGACCTTTGGTAGAATTGTGGTACAAAACTTCCTTCAATACTATCCAAAATGTCTCTAATTATATGAGCATTATCCTCCATCCATCACATCACACTACACTTTCAAGAAAAACTTAAAATTAAAAAATTGGAGATTGGTAAAAAATACTAAAAACCATATTATTACCAAGACACTTCAATTAAGGGAAATCCTTGACTCAAACGCCCATATTGTTATTAAATATGAAAAGTTGGTATATATTATCTAGCACCATACACTAATCAAAACAATACATTTACTAATTTTATAAGTATAAGAGAATGGGTGATGATGTTACAAGTATTCAAAACTCTCTAAGTGTGACGTATAAAGGAAAATAAAATATCAATGGGACAAGGAAAAGGGCAATTTAGTAGTATTACATAATCAATGTATCTAGACTCCATAGAAAAGAAAAATAAAATGAGAGAGCCGCCCAAAATTGTGGCATGTTTTTGGAGGGTAAAAAACATAAATCTTATAATATGTATTGTATTCTTTATTTAAATGTGATTGAATTAATATAAAACAAATAATAATAATAATGAAATGACATTTATAATATTAATCACAATATTAAAAAATAAAAAATAGTAATCACAATATTAAAAATAAAGTGTAAAAACAACAAATTATTTTAGTATTATAAAATAATAAATATTTTAATTAAAAAATAATTTATTTTATTATTATAAAATAATAAATATTTTAATTAATAAAAATAGTAATCACAATATTAAAAATAAAGTGTAAAAAAAACAAATTATTTGAGTATTATAAAATAATAAATATTTTAATTAATAAAAATAGTAATCACAATATTAAAAATAAAGTGTAAAAAAAACAAATTATTTTAGTATTATAAAATAATAAATATTTTAATTATAAAATAATTTATTTTATTATTATAAAATAATAAATATTTTAATTATAAAATAATTTATTTTATTATTATAAAATAATAAATATTTTAATTAATAGGATTCAATTGCAGATTTGATAAATAAAAAAATATTTATAATAAATGTAAAAATGAAAAAGTATTTGTTAAAATACATGGTAGATATAGATATTCAAAACATTTTTCTTCACTTTTTTATATTTATTTTTATTTTATAAAATTATAGTTACTATTTTATAACTATGGTTAAATAATAGTTACTATTTTATAACTAGGAATATTATAATTTTTTTTTTATATATTTATTTTTATTTTATAAAATAACAATTACTATTTTATAACTATGGCTAAATAATAGCCAAAAAAAAATTTGAATAATTCTTTAATTTCCTTTATTTTTATTTTTAAATAATACATCTTTATTGTAGTTGTATTAATAATTTGAATAATGAGGTTTGATGTTGATAAGAAATTTAAACTTATAATTTCAACAATGAATCAGAACTCCAGAAACAATGATCGCTACACTTATACAAATATATATTTTTATAATTTTAATTTTAATATTAGTATTTATTTTTAATTTTAAAAATAATATAAAATAAATATTAATAGATAAAAAAAAAACATATTTTTATTTTAATAAATATAATTAATAAAAATTTAAACACATTTTTATTTTAAAAAGGTTTAATATTAAGAGGTAAGATATGTATATTTCTTTAAATTTTAGTAATCAAATAATTACATTGAAAGAATCTTTTATTTCATAAACAAGAAAATCTCATATATCAATTTGATATATAACTTAACAACAATTTTAAAATTAAATTATTATTATTATATAATTAAGAAAATAAAATAAAATTTATGCTATTTTCACTTTTACTTTTAAAACATGAAGATGGTATAAATGTGTTCTAAAAGATTGATATCCACTTTTTAATAATAAATGATATTTTCTCTTCATTTTGGTGTCCATTTTAGATTTTCAAAAATAAGTGGCATTCTATCTTATGGTGCCATCATTTCTATAATTGACATTCTGCTATTTCGATTACTTGCCAGCAGAGTTGTCTTTTCCATGCAGTCTTCCTATTTTAACAATTTGTTTTAATTCATTTATTTTCCAAATATCTTCTTGGGAAATGGCATGTTTTGACCAATTATGGGAAATACTAAATGTTTTATTAATTCAGGGAGAGGACTTTGAATTTTCTTTAAAGAACAATTTTTTTTATAAATATATTACACAATTATGATTGATTTTAACTAAAGTTTTTTCCCAATTTAATATTTTATTGAAAATTAAAATCTCCCCCCGAATAGTTTTGATAGAGAATGTATCAAATATTACTGTAATTTAATTGTTTTTATATCATTTATAGAATATTACTTTTATTTTTTAAAATACATCTATGGATTAGTGTATGACATTATGGAGACAAATATAATATATTTAAAAAATTAGGTTAATGTTTTTACATCATCTATTACATATTATTTTTTATCCTGTCCATCATCTATCACGGCCATGGATAATTGTATGACATTATGGAGACAAATGTGGTATATTAAAAAACAAATTACTTAATGGATTTGACATTAAAAAGTATAAGATTTTGTTAAAGGGGTTGGGTTTGACATTAAAAAGTATAAGATGTTGTGAAAGGGGATAATTGTATGACATTATGGAGACAAATGTGATAGGTTAAAACACAAATTACTTAATGGATTTGACATTGAAAAGCATAAGATTTTGTTAAAGGGGTTGGGTTTGACATTAAAAAGTATGGGATGTTGTTAAAGGGGTTGCATTTAATGATGAAAATGGATTTTGTTTTTTTATTTTATTTTATTAAGGTTTGTTTTATATGAGGTTTTTACTTGATTTCTTCATGTATCAATGAGGCGTTTAAAGGTAATGAGGTATTTAAAGGTAATTGTCAAAATATGTTTTTGGATAGAGTTTTGATCATGAAAGTAGGTATAATATGTTTTTTATATGTTTTATTTATGATGTAGAAGAATTCATAACGAGTCTTTTATGTTGTCTTTGATAATGTTTGTTTTGTCCACTGTATTATCATAGGATTATATCTTAGTGATGCATAATGAGTTTAGTATTTTTTCTTGATATTGTTTTACTTCATAGCCCGAGTATATTATAATTTGTTAACTAATGTAGTTTTTGTTTTTATGTTTTCTTAACAATGTTTTAATTGATTATATTTTTTGGATTTTTTCTTAATTAACTGGTTTTTATTTTTTGGATTTTTTTTTAATTGAAATTATATGCATAATATTATATGTATAATGAATTTTTTTAAATGCATAAGGTTTTTTAACTTTATAGTTCAATTTTAAATTTGATTAAGAAGAAGTTGATAATAAAAAGTCATTATCTATGAACAATGTTAACTTAATTATGAAACAACAACAAACTAGATTTAAATTGCATATAGAACGTCTAACAAGATTAGTGATATGAAAATTCAAATTTGTGAACCTCCTTACGAAATATTTGAATTCTTTTAGTCAATTTGTTAACTTAATTATGAAACAACAACAAACTAAATTTAAATTGCATATAGAATGTCTAACAAGATTAGTGATATGAAAATTCAAATTTATGAACCTCTTTATGGAATATTTGAGTTCCTTTAATCAGTTTGACATTAAAAGGTATAATATTTTTTTCAAAAGGGTTATGTTTAATGATGAAAATGGAGATTTTTTTATTTTTATTGATTAATGTTTGTTTTATAGGATGTTTTTGTTTGACACCTTAATGTTGTCATTAAGTGTTTCAAGGTAATTACACAGAAAATCATGCACAATTAATCCTTTCATTTTTTCGGATAAAGTGCTAACCATGAAAGCATGCACAACATATTCTTTACATGCTTTATTTATGATGCAAAAGCATACATAGAAAGTCCCTTATGCTATCTTAGATCATTCTCTCTTTTTTTCCCTTTTTTTTTTAAACTAGGACTCAAAAATATTTGTATTAATAAGTGGTCAAAAATGAAAAAAAGTTGCATAGATATTAGGCCTACTATTTCAAGAAAGTATTCAGCAACATCATTGGATTCCCCCCTATCATCTATCACTTTGATTCCCACTCATCTTGTAGCTATATAAATACTAGTAAGACTAGTATAGAACCTATAAAAAACATTCAAAATACATATGGATTTGTAATACATTTGAGAAATTTGTTACTATAGATTTTCCTCCAAATGGATGGTAGTCTAACTCTTTCCATTTAGCTCATTGAGATACTATATGATGTCTCCTTCTTTGTCTTTATCTTCTACCTATCTCGATTTATACTAACTCGTGGTTCCTAAGGTGTAATATTTGCTTGTGTACCGAAAAGATTTCTTTTATCTTATAGCAATCGATTTTCAATAGCTCAAATTGTTTCCATGTGTTATTTAAAGATACCAATTATATTGTTAAATTTTTCTTTCTATTACACTTCTAGATTATGGAGGATTTCTGAGATGGTTCTTAGTGAGATTCCATTTATTTGCAAAACCTTTTCATGCCAATACAATTCCTTGTGAATATCTTCAATACCTCTTAGTTCCATGCTACTACAAAACCACAAATGAACACTTTGTATCCCACCAAAAACTCTAAGTACTTGTATGTCTAGAAAGGAACCTAATATCCCCTTATGAAGAATGAGAATAAGTACAGAGAGGTGGAGCCATCAATTCCAAACTATGTCAACAAAGCAAGAGACCTGTCTTTAAATAGAGATTTAGACATAAACTATAGAGATGAGATCACCTTCAATCTAGAAAAAATACACATACATCCCACATCCCAATTCACCTAGAAAACCCAACCAATAGTTCAAAGTACCAATACATCATACCTAGAAAAATGCATAAATAGAAAATCAAATAGAGGGCCCGAGAGATGATTTCCTAGACTCCTCCCTCCATAAGTTAGACCTGCCCCAAAGTGATAAAAATAAACAGGACTAAAAATCTATGAAAATAAAAATAGAGTGGAAGAGACATCAAACCCAAACTATATCATCAAAGAAAGAAGCCTAAGTACTTTGAGTTGTGATTTGGGAATTCAAAACAAATTCTCCATTAGTAAAACGAACAAACATCCCACATCCTAGGTCACCATGCATATCCATCCCATAGGTTGATATTCCAATTCAACATACCAAACAATAATTAACAACCTATATTAAGGGAACTAAAAAGGACTTCCTAGGCTCCTCCCTTCATGAAATGAACCAGCCCTAAAACAAAGAAACTAAATTGGACTAAAAGTGTTGGAGATACTTCACACACACCTAGGATTTCTTTTTACTAAGGTTTTACCTATGTTTATTAGTCATTATTCAGTCTCCTATAGTTTAAGGGATAATATTCATCTAGGAGAATATTCTCTCTAGTTCACACTTCAATTTGAATAGTTGAGTGGAGTCTAGATGCCACATTGGGAATATCACCATGTAGCATTGGGATCATCACCAACTAATGCACATTTTCCTTGGGATCATAACCATACTAGCGCATTAATCATGATTCCTTGATCTCCTCCTCAGTTCTCTATGTTTCAGTCAGCTAATTGAAGACTGGGAGACTAGTTAACTCATACTAGGTGGCAGTTCACTCCCGTAACTTCTTGAGATACTAGACTAGGTGACAATTTACTCCTATAACTACTGGTGTGTGTCCAGACCACTCTAGACCACCACTATGGCACATTGGATTCTCCTCCAGTGTGCATTAGTTGAGTTATATAGAGTATATCATGTGCAAATTATCATTCATTCTTTTGGTTAATAATAATTCTTCCATTCTTTCTCTCATGCTTCTCTTTTCTCATATTTTCTTCACAAATTGTGTATGTTATTTTCTAGATAGATATATTAGGTACAGGTTCAACACATTTACATGGTATCAGAGTCGATGGACTGCTAGGGAAAAGACACACAAAATTATTTTTTCAGGTACCGAAGATTGAAGACAGTGGAAAAATGGAATTTCCAAAATAATTCATTCTTACACCGTACAATTTATTTCCATGGAAGGAGAAGATGATAGTGCATATTCGAGGTAGAGGATTATACAAGTTAACCATGAACATAAAAACTAAACCAACATAATCCATAGAAAAATACAAGTATCCAAATCGAATGGATGAAGGGTTTGGAACTTTTTGCAGTCTTATTTCTCCTAAACCCCTCTTTCACATATCCTCCTGTAAAACTCAAAATGAAGATTGGACCACCATGGAAGGGATTTTTTGAAAATAGGACGAGATGAGGGGACACATGCTCAAGGTGGAATTTCTCACTTTGGATCCAAAAACCTTCAACAATTTCCAATATTTCCTTACCAAATATAAGGATTTGTTGTTGCAACTCAAGGCTTGCGGGGTTGATAAATCTAAGGAGGAAAAACAAATGGTTCTTACCATTCTATCCAAACTTGGTCCAAAATACTCAGTGTTTGCATCTACATTTCATTAAGTTAATATCGCCTCTAGAGCCACCTAGACAATTCCCTCTCTTGAGGCCTTTATCGAGTCTCTGACACGAGAGTAGAACACGCTTATCAATATGGGAAAAATCAAAGGCCCAAAGGCATATGAACTTATTGTGAAAGATGGTAGCAGTCATCAATATCAGAAATTTAAAGACAAAGACAAAAGGAAAGCACATGAAAATCTAAAGAAGGAAAGGTACTCAAAACCCTTCAACGATGCCTCCATATCCAAAGGTGGAAAGGGAAGAAAAGGGGACAAATGCAATTACTTCCATAAAGGATTTCATCTAGAATATGCATGTATGAAGAAACAGATAGATAAAATAGCCCAAATAATTCAACAAAACAACCTTGGAGATTGCATCCCATAGGGTGCCAATAAGAAGAAGCCAGAAGATTAAAGTCTCAAGAAAGGCAATTCTAGACATGGTTTGATTTCCATAAAATCCTCTCCCAATGCTTGGGTCATAGATTCATGTGCATCACACCACATGGTAGCCACAAAATAATTCTATTCTTCATTGGATGCATGTAAAGGTCCTCCTATTCTAATGGGGGACAACTGTCCAGTCGAGGTCACTCACAAAGGAATAATTGAACTAAAAAATGGAAGCTTCGAGAATGTGCTACATGTTCCCAAACTTTCTGTCAATAGTCTTTCCATGTATAAGATGAAAAAATCTGGCATCGGAGAGAGATTCATATTCACACCTGATGCAGTGGATATCTATGACATGAAAACCAATTCCAAGGTTTCTACCGGTGAGTTAAATAATCAATATAGACTCTACACATTCTATGAATTTATTGAACTGGATTCTGCATTACTGCTTACCCATGTTGATGAAAGTAGTAGGATATGGCATGAAGGGTTTGGGCATTTAAATTTCAGATATATGCAACAAATTAGAAGGTAGGGAATGGTTGATGGTCTACCCAACATCCACTTCTCCAAAGTAATTTGTGAGGGATGTGTTCTTGGAAAACACCCTCAAGAGAAATTTGACAAAGGAAAGACTCAAAAGGATTAGTTTCCTTTAAATATGATCCATAGTGACCTCATGGTCCCTTTTACACATCCATCAATCAGTAAAGCAAGGTATGTGTCATTTTTGTTGATGGTTTCTCATGCTTCACTTGGATTTTCTTTTTCAGGAAAAAATCAAAGGTCTTTCAACACCTCAAATATTTAAAAGCCCTTGTTGAGACACAGTCGGGAAAGAAAATCAAAGTCCTCCAAATAGATAATGGGGGAGAGTATGTCAACCATGAGATACATAATCTTTGTCATGAGGCCGGGATTCAGTTGCAGCACTGATCCATATTTATGAGCAGAATGAAATGATTAATAGACTGAATACAGTAACATAGAGATACAGAGAACAACAACATATATCTAGTGAACAATAACTTCTATTGAATAAATGAAATAGGCTAAAATTGTAAAATTGTAGAACTAAAAACAACTTGCTCGAATGGTGGTAGCTATCTATGAGAAGAGATGTGGATGCTACACTCATCCCTCTGAGAAGAATGATTACAATGAGGCTCTAGATGCCTTTTTAACATTACTCATGAATTCCAAAACTCTAGACATCCAAAAACCTAACCCTACGAGATGAAACGCCAAAAGTGATGTGGGCCCCGATGGGTAAGTTGGTACCTCAACCTCCTAGGGTCATAACTTTTGCATACAACCTCTGTTTTAGGCATGTGATAGCCCATTGGAAAGGTTTTCTCGAGAAATACACATTATTCCATAAAAATATGACTCTGTCTATAGTTTGATTGTGGCAAGCCAAAAAACCCCTTTTTAGGGCCCCAAAATGGCCCTAGAAGTACAAAAGTATGTGATGACATGAAAACATCCAAAATGCGCCAGTTGGATTAGGTGGGTGGCCACCAATATCCACCTAAAAGTTGTGTAGGGATTCAGACAACCCTGAATGTGTATATCCCACAATTACAAAGAATTACAGAAGAATGTGTTAAACTAAAACATGTCAATAGCAGCCAGTTGGAATAGGTGGGTGGCCACCAATATCCACTTGGATCAAGTGTAGAAATTTCAATACAAATTATGTATTTTCTAGATTCTCCTGATCTAACAATTATATGCCACTATTAAATACAGAATTGCTTCCACAAATATTCTTGTGAAATTTAAAACACGATTACTAATTGCAATATCAAGAAGAAAGATCAATCACACATAACACAGATGCTTTTACCCGGAAAGCATAAAGCTCAAAACCCCACTATCATTTATTATGTATATATATCATGAATAATGAAACAATCTCATACAAAACTCTAATCCAAGAGATCTCATTACAATATACCATCATCTCACACTGTCATACAAAAATTGACAAACTTATGTGCCAATTTACTGCCTCCAGATAACCTACCTCCTCTGCGCAATCCCTGCTGATGGAAAACCCTGAAATGAATGAATCCCTCTTCCCTAGGCTACGCATTCCTCATTGGCACATCTAATGTGTGTGTGGTTGCATGAGTGCACTCACTATTGTCACAACTGATAGTCAAAATGTCCCTTTCACCTGTTATATCAACCGGGTCTCCACTGGATCTGACATGCATGTAGTTAATAGTGGTAAATATTCAGTT
>CBVK0102960741.1:0-10186 GCA_900067695.1 Picea abies
TAGATTAATTTGATTTCAACAATTTAGCTTAAGGGGGGAATTAGATTAGTAATTAGTAATTAGTAAGGGGGGTTAGATTAACTTAATTTCACTTCAATTCTGCACATACAGTGTGTGTGCTTTGTAATCTTACAAACCTCAGATTGACAAATTAAATGCTTGGGATTTATTTAACGACGATAAATTGCACCAACATTTTGGGACCCCCAATTTCCCAGCCACCTGAGGATTCATCCTCTAAGGAGTCTAAGGACTCAATCATTCGTTATCAACTCTGCAACATAACAATCTCTATTCCCAACTCATATCATATAGGGTTGGGTCCAATTCTAGAGATTCAAAAAATGAAAAAGGGACGAGGTAGAAACTCCCATCTATTCAAGGCACAATCCAGAGCACTGGTCGATATTGCTTCCAGATGAAAAAAGTCAATTGTTGGGGTGCTTAGAGAAGTTAAAACCCTGGTAGGGTTTCCCCCATGAATTTCCTTACCTTCAATTGCAGGGGTTTGGCGAGTTCCACAAAACAATTTGCACTAAAGAGGTTGGTTTTGGAAAACCAACCGGATTTTGTACTTTTACAAGAAACTCTAGCAGATGAAGAGATGACTACCGAGCTTCTTTCTACCCTCTTCCCAGGATGGTATTTTGTGGGTCCAGATGACAGAGGTAGATCGGGGGGCTTATTCATTGGATGGAGAGCTAGAATATCCAAACTTTTAAACTCTTGGGTTGTCGACTCAACCTTAGGGGGAGATTTTCCAGTGGAAGGGATCGGAAAGGAACTCAGAATAATTAATGTATATGGGCCTCATACAGACCGAAGTACCTTTTGGGTAAACCTTCTTGGTAAATACCTTTTGAATAATGAACTACTAATTATGGGGGGAGATCTAAATTTCTCCTTGAGGGAAGTTGAAAGTTGGGGCCCCTCAGCCCACCCAGACAACCAAGCAGTTTTCTTCAATCCCCTCCTAGCCTCTAATGGACTTATTGATATAGCCCCCTTAAAATTGTTACCCACTTGGAGGAATATGAGGGTTGTGGAGGCTCGTATTGGGAAAAGGTTGGATTGGATTGGTTTTTTATCTCTGAACCTTTAGTGATGCTTCCTTTACAATTTCGTCAATGGATTGGTAATGGAAGCGAATCAGATCATTCACCAGTTTGGTTTGAAATGGAAGGAGGCCCTCAAAATCCAGCAAACCATTTTAAATTCAAGTCCTCTTGGTTGAAAGATTAAAGTTTTCAACAATTGGTCAAGTCAAATTGGAATAACATAAGGTATACAAAAGGCACTCCAGCAGGTTTCCAATTTGCGTCAAATCTTAAGAGAATAAAAAAATTGGCTATCCCTTGGGCAAAAGAAAAACAGAAAGCAAAGGAATAGGAGCTCCAAAGAATTGAGGATCAAATAAGGATTATACTCAGAGGTTGGTTTCATGACAAATTTGGCTCACTAAAATTTGAAAAGTCTAGAAGCTAGGCATATATTACTGCTAGTGGAACAAGAGGAAATGTGGAGACTAAAAAGAAGAGCGATATGGTTAGAAAATGGAGATGAAAATATTAAAAAAAAATCAAGCCTATGCAAAAGGGAGGAAAGTTGAAAACACCATATGGAGCTTAAAGGACCAGGAGAGAAGATCCATTACTTCCTTTGAAGGTATAGCAAATATGGGGAAAAAACACTTTTTGTCCTTATTCAAAGCAAATAGGAATGTAAATATCGCAGAAATTATAAAGGTGGATTTATATCTCCCAAGTTTTGTGAATGAACATGGAATCAAGACTTATTTGTTGAAGTCACAGAGGAGGAGGTTAAAGAAACTCTACAAATATTCTAGAAGGACAAAATCCCCAGTCCAGATGGATGGGCAATAAAATTCTTCAGGGGGTTTCTTGATCTTATTGAAACAAATCTATTAAAAGTTATTGGGAAATCTCGTATCAATGGTAGAATCCATGGACCCTTCAATACGAATTTTATTTCCTTCATTCATAAGGTAAATGACCCACATATTTTTGATGACTTTAGGCCAATCTCATTGTGTAATTGTATCTACAAAATTATTTCCAAAATCATAGCACGTCGACTAAGGCCTTTTCTATCGGAGGCCATTTCCAAGGAACAGTTTGGGTTTTTAGAAGGGTGATAGATACATGAGGCAAGAGGGGTAGCTCAAGAAGGTCTACATAGTCTAAAGATTGAAATATCAAAAGAAGCAATCCTAAATATTGATCTTTCAAAATCCTACGATAGAGTGAAATGGGATTATATCCATCTTCTCCTTACCCACCTCGGCTTTCAAGTCGCATTTATAAAATGGGTGATGGCCTGCATTTCCTCGATCTCCTTTTCATTTCTCATCAATGGCATAGCCTCCCCCTTTTTCACTTCAGAAATAGGTCTACATCAAGGTTGTCCCTTTTCCCCTTTACTTTTTCTTCTGGTGGCCGAAGGACTGAGCAAAGTTATAGATTCAACATCTAGGGAAGGAAATTTTCAAGGAATACTTGTTGCACCATGGATGAGGATCACTCATCTCTTATTTGTGGATCATGTTCTTGTTTTTTGTAATGGGCGAGTTGGATATGTCGAAACTCTGGATGACATTATATCGTTGTTTCGACTGGCCACATGGATGATAATAAATTATCTAAATTCAACTATCACTACCTTTGAAATGGATGGAGAGGAAATGAAAGTTTATTAGAGATTTTTTCCCTTCATTCTTCAGAATATTTTGGAAGGAATAAAATATTTGGGCTTTTAGTTAAAACCGAACAGTTACAGGAAAGAATATTGGAAATGGTTGATAACTAAATTAGAGAAAATATTAAATGGATGGAGAATAAAATATTTGGGCTTTTAGTTAAAACCGAACAGTTACAGGAAAGAATATTGGAAATGGTTGATAACTAAATTAGAGAAAATATTAAATGGATGGAACTTTAGATGGTTATCTAGAGCAGGTAGACTCACTCTGACCAAATTCATTTTGGAAGCCATACCAGTTTATTAGATGTTGCTAGCATGGATCCCAAAAGAGGTGCTAGAAAAAATCAAAAGGATTTTTTCTTGCTTCATTTGGTCTAGGACTGGAGATAAGTATACTCATCCATGAGCAAAGTGGGAAAATATAGCAATGCCAAAAGCTTTGGGAATTTGGGGGCTCAAAAACATCTTCTTGTTTTCCAAAGCCCTTGCAGTAAAAGATTACTGGAGGCTCATTTCAATATCCAGTTTGTGGTCTCTTGTAGTCTCACAAAAATATATTTCCCTAGCTTCAATTGAAGATTGGATCAAAAACCCAAACAAATCTGCAACAAATGGTTTGATTATTTGGAAAGTGATCTCTTCGTTCTCAGTGGTTGGGGATAATCTTGCATGGAGGGCGGGTAAATGAAATCATCTTTGTATTGGATTTAATCCATGGCCAGGGTGTGGGAATTCCCATATTGTTTTGGAAGACCTAATTGACCAACTTCACAGGCAAGGTATCTTCTACCTCTCTCAGCTAGTTGATCTTCTTACAACAAATTTATGGAATCAAGGTTGGAAAAATGATACATTGTTAGGTTTAAACGAGATTCATGCAAATCTGATGAGAAACTATATTGTAGCACTTAGAAGAGGACATATTAGAATCACAGATAGGGAAGATGAATTAGTGTGGAAGAATGATTCCATAGGCCTCTATACTGCAAAAGCAAGTTACATAGCATTGAATATAGATCCCTTACAAAAAAATCCCAAATGGTGGTGGAAGGGCCTTTGGAAGATGAATTACACTCAAAAAGCCAAAATATTTATGTGGACATCCTTGAACAATCGAATTCCAACTTGGGAAGTCTTGATAAAGCATTAGATAGAAGGTCCAGGGAGATGCGCTCTTTGTAAAAATGCAAATGAATCCACCTTCCATATTCTCATCACATGTCTTTTCACCATGAAAGTATGGACAGAAACGTCTAGTAGTCTCAGGAATATTTTCATATGGAATGGAGATTCTATGGAGATGGCTTGGAAGAACTGGACATGTGACCCAAGAAATAAGGATATTAAATCTCTCCCACTCCTAATAAGCTAGGGAATCTGGCTAGCAAGGAACACATGAATTTTTAAGGAAAAAGCTTCAATTCTAGAATCAATTGTAGCACAAAGTCTATCAATCCTATCTCATTTTCCCTAGTCTAAAGAGGCACCAACATTAAGGGTTAGGAAACAAGAGGCTATAGACTCCTCAAAACCTTGGGCATTTTTTGATGGAGCCTCTAGAACTCTATTTGTGGAGGAGGAGTTGTAATACACTTATCAAACAACCACAATTTTCACTTAAAATGGGATTGGGAAGGGGTACAAACAACTATGTTGAACTCATGGCATTAAAGCTTTTACTTCTTTTCACTAGAGAAAAAGGAATACAACAAATTTAAATTTTGGGGGACTCTATGAATGTCATTAATTGGACAAGAAAACATCAAACCTGTCACAACATTTTTCTTTGTCCTATTATGGAGGAAATATTTAGACTGTTGGACACTTTTGATACTTTGGTTATCTCTCATGTATACAGGGACAGGAACTTGGTAGAAGATATATTTTCCAAAGAAGGATTGCAACTCTCACAGGGACAATGGCACATTACTGAAACAAAATGGGAAGAAACAAATTCTTTTTATCATAGGCCCTTTATACAATATCAAGGGCACTTGCAAGATTGAAGACGTTTTGACAAACAAAAATCTTCTTGAAAGAAGTTTTGAACAGGGCTACTTCTCACTATTCCAGTCTCTTTATGGATACTTTTATTTTTTTTGCGCAAAATTTTGTACATAAAGATTATTTTACATCAACACTATTGTGGTTGGACATTATGAACAAATATCAAATATCAACAGAGGGTAGGCAGAAACCACAAAGGTTGTGGTATTATTTTTGTATATAAAGGACACTTATTATGAAGATAGTATATGTACACCTTGTTCTAGGTGTGATTGTTAACTTACAATGGTAGTCATGGCAAAGTGGGTTTTTAACAGCCAAGTACTTTCTAGGTTCTTACACACAATTTTGGTGTGTTGTGCTCTGGAAGCACCTACAAAATGTAATTATGTCTCTTACAAGGAATACAATTATGCTTTTTTCCGAGGAAAGAAAAAAACAAAGTAAAAAATTTCCTATTTGAAGCAGACTTTCTTTGTCTACTTCCGTTTGACAATGTTTCCCCATGCTTGATTAAATTTTCATCAGCATATTTTTTCTCTTCACCTTTAGATATCTTTGGGTGCATATCATCAAATGTGATCTTTCTTACACCATATTCAATTTTGAGAGGTAGGTACTTTACGATGTATGAGGATGTCTCTAACGAATATGAAATGACACAAATGGAAGATCATTTTCCTTTACTTGGATCTACCTCAATATCTAAGTCTTTGTAATTATTTGAGAGCTGAAGAGAATGTACATGTGAGGCAATTGAAACTAGAGGCTGAGCTGGCAGTAAAGAAGGAGGAGGAGGAAGTGGAAATGACATGGTAGGCCAATAACCAACACCAGGGGGAGGGTTAAATGAGAAATCATTCCAACCATCATTGACTAGGGACTCATGAGGTTGCAAATGGGTTGTTCAGGAATGTCTGCAATACTCAGGTGAAGTTGAAGAGGAGGTATGACTAGTGGATGAGGAGGATGGAAGGCTCGGTGACCTGTGAGGCTTAAATAACTAGTTTGGACCAGTTGGTTAAATTCCTCATAATTTTCATCAAAATGGATGGAAAACCTCATCCTTTTATTTCTACTTCTTTTTCCAAATGCATTGGGCCCTCTGCCTCTGTTTCCCCTATTGCCCCTGTTTTCAAAGTGGTTGTTTCCTCTGCTGAAGAAACTCATATAAATATTCACCAATGATCAAATTAGTATACACAAGACACAATATGTTAATCATCAAATACCAGTTTTCCTTAAACATAACTTAAGAATGGCTCTGTTGGCAGCCAACCCAATTTTTTTTCGATTGCTCTCAAAAGCTGCCTACACCCCTTGTCGTATTACGACAAACCATTGTCGCATTGTGCTAATGGACATTCATCTTATTTTTGCGATCATTAATTGTGCTAATGGACATTCATCTTATTTTTGCGATCATTACAATTCAATATCGACCGAGTTTTTCACAACTGCAAGTGTGAAAACACTTCTTTCGTTGATTAGATTGTCGTCGTCTTTGGTTGATACTTGATCACTGGTTTATCATCTGATTGCTAATGTTGTATCAGACTTATGTTCTTGAGCATTCTTGATTGGGCATTTGGATATATTTCACTGTAAAACCTTTGGGCATGAAAGTTATTGGTCTTATCTATGAAAATTGTTTAATGGATTTGGTCATATTGTTTTTATCCTTGCTTTGAACTATCACTTGATTATTATATGAAGGAATTTTGATTGTATGGTTCTAGGACTTTGGAGTACAAACACATACAATATGCACCAAATACATTGGCAAGTTCATAAGGTATGATAGCAATGGTTTCAAGGCGCATGAGTTAATCATATTCGATTGTTCAAATTTATAATTGGCATACTATGTTTGCAAGCAGATTATACGATGATTGTTATATAATCCCGAACTATGTGTTATCACTAAACCCTGTGATTAAGCGATTGAATAAACGGTGGAATTGGCACGTTAAATCGGTAGTTAATGTTGGTACTGTGTTGGTTTTAGACTTAACACTTGGCGCGTTGATATCATATGATGTGCTGGTTCTAACCTGGATAAATGGCACATAGAACTGGTGATTCACCAACTCGTTGGTCGATACATTTGTTTTAATGATTATGGTTTTAAACAGCTCGGAACAGGCTCATTAATGTAATACGTGGTGATGGTAATCCCACCACCTTCGCACGCCTGGAGTTGTTTTCGGTCTCGTCGAGCATTCAACTATGGAAACCCTATCGTAATTCACTCTGTGCAATGCATTTGGTGTGAGACCTACCATGACCAGAGGTTATGGCTCCTGTTGTGAGGGCCGAACCTAATTATGTAAAAAGAGGTCTCAAGGTCGATTCTCACCCTGATTTACTCGGAGGGCGTGCTTGCGGGTTGTGCGTTCCTCCCTAGGGGTTATAAGGCAGTCGGCAGGATTCGACCCCATGTCACGCGAGTACGATACTGTCATTGTTACTGATTCCCCTAGTTACAAAATAAATAAATAAATAATGATTAGGATTAATGAACAGAGGACTTGTAATTTATGGAAAATGAAAATAGAGGATAGGAATGCATGATAATGTTCATAATCCATATCAACTATATTTATAACTTATTCCATTTTCAATCTGTATCAAATTCATATTAGCATGCTCTATAAACCATTTCCTATTATCTTTTATGCATATCGATATGTCCCATAACTTACTCAAGTCACAAATTGTTCAAGGACCATACATACCAATCTACCAACAAGATTCTTCTTTTAAAGTTACTTTCTATTATATAACAAGGGGAAAATTATGAAATTAAATGAAATATGCTTCAGGACTTTGGAAATAATTAATGGAAAATGATACACTATGAGAGGGTTTGGTCCTATTATAAAAAGAAGAATGACTTTTCAAACTGTATATCAAACTTCCAACTCTTTTTCCAAATATTCATTATATCTTGTAGGTTTGTATCATCAAACATTTTCAATCAATGTCTTTATCATCTTTTTCAAAATAAGGATGTATTGAGTTCAAATGACTAGAATGTTAATTGAAATAAGCTTGTCGTTTTTAAATGGAATCTCAAAAAGTTGTCATGGTCAAATGACATAGACGGTGCCTTAAAAAATAATCAAATTGCCAAGTTATATTCATATCATGAATTTCAAAAGAATATTGAAAATAGAAAGTGTGTATAACTAAATTGATTCTTCCAAACTAAGCATGATGAGTTTGAGCATAATCCAAACTTGAAAACAATACAACCAAGTAACCTAAAGAATTTCTCAAAGAATTTGAACTTAAAACCTCATGAGAGAATAATATAGGAATGAACACTACCAGTTGTAAGAACTCTTAATATTCCAAATGCACATTTCAATATTGAATTGTTCTTTTTATACAGTCATGGGTTCGACCCCGAATTTGGCTCATACCAAACAATAAATGTGAGTTCACACTTTATTACCCATGAACTTGTTCAAAAAGACTTAATTATCATTGTATGGTTGTGGGTTCAAAAGCCAAAAAGCCAAAATCCAACAAAGCATTACACCTAAGTTTCATGTTTGCAAAAAAAACAATGCTTGATTTGGTGAGTTGTGAGAGAAGTATAACTCGTATAAAGTTTTGAACTCGTAAAAAAAAATCCCTTGTACCACCATGAGTTCAAAACTCAAAACTTTGTTGGTGGGAAGAAAAACCAATATCTTTTATGCATCCATTCAAAGACCCAATCGAACGATAAAGTCACGAGTTCGAACCTAATATTTTGACTCAACAAAACAAAACTTCAACTCAAAATTGAACCAAGACCAAGGGTCTAATCTATTCATTCTTATATGAATTGAAAATGAACTATTTGGGATAGTCCTGGGTTTGAAACCCAAAACAACCAGAACTCATAAAAAAATATCAACTCATTACAACCAAAACAAATGGCCTATGCCAATATGTTATTAATTTCGAAGACCCATTGTAGTCATGGGTTCAAAACCCAATCTTGACATAGTAAAAAAAATCGTTGTTGGTTATAACTCTCATACAACCAAAACTTATGCCAAATGAACAGGGAAAGGTGTGAACAGTTGTGTGTGAATATATTCTTTTCAACCCATAATTTTTTTAAATATTCAAGACCAATATTCAATATAAACAGGTTGTCTTGAAACCTTATTTCAAATTAAGATACTGGACAACAAAGGAAATACCATGAAAGCTTGAACCTCGGTTACAATTCTAATGAATCCCAAATGGGTATACTCCCAAAACCATACTGATAATTTCTTAAACGAAAAAATGGAAAGTGAAAGCATGGAGTGAAGAAAGAATCATTAAAAAGAAATCATTTGATAAAACACTTGAACCACTACATCATTTAGAGTGAAAAAGAAGTGAAAAGAGTAGCATACCCATAACTAGTCAAGCACAAAGCCATGAAAATTATTACTGTGCAAAATATATGCAAGTGATTCTTAACAAGTTGATGTTTGCATAATTGAGCTTGGGTATTTTTATATCAGTGATGACAGGTGAAAATGGTTGCCAAAACTACCAGGGGTTGAGCTTCCACACCAAGCTTGAAGTCTTCCTTCTTCACAACAACTACCAAATGAAATGAACAATTCCCAAGGCCAAAGGATGGTATAAGCAGGATTGTGGATTAATTACCCACGTCCTTGAAAAATTAATTGCATGGCCATCCCATCACATCGGGCCCAAAACCAAAACCCATATGCATGCCACATAATACATCAAACCATTTGCATGAACCACAATATGCGATACCAGTCAATCGCATGCTCAAACAAAATGCCAAGTAAGCAGATAACCACGTGCCATATCAACTTTTAATTAGGGCTATCATTCCTTGTCACTTCACAATAACTAATCAAGTTTTCACCCACATGAATAGCTAGGGTTTAATCAATTTCAATATCAAACATATTCCATGTACCATGTATACGATATGCCACATAGAACCAATGATATAATAACCCAAACTTTGCGCCATAAAAAAATATGTATGTGCTACCTTTTGTTAAGATAAAACAAATTCAACCCTTTTGAAACTTATTTCATTCTATAACATAATATTTGTTGTCGTATAAAACCCAAATGGCTTGTAAATATTGACATGGTTCTCCATAGATTTATGGAAAGAATGATTCAACCTCTTTTGTATGTGAAACCAAGAATAGTGTAGTTCACACAATTTTCTCGTTTCATAAACTTGTTTTGTCAACAAACTGAAAAATAACTAGAAGCAACCATCACTTGTGTGCATTAAATTGAAGTGCATCAACCCATGCCAAGAATCTTCATAAATTTTGAACCTGTGCCATTAATTAGATATATATGAATGCTTTAGGAAATGCTTGAAAATAAATATTATGAGTTTTCTTATAGGGGACCCCACCTATTAATATTATATCATAGTATACTTAAATAGGCCTTACAATCATTT
>CBVK0102960743.1:0-13193 GCA_900067695.1 Picea abies
GTGTGTGTTGGACGCGCGCGCGCGCGCGCGCGTGTGTGTGTGTGTGTGTGTGTGTGTGTGTGTGTGTGTGTGTGTGTGTGTGTGTGTGTGTGTGTGTTTTTGTACATGATGAAGGTTTAAAATCCTAACAATGATGTAATATGTAAATGGCACTTAGAAAATAATAAAATACATCACAAGTTTCACATAAAGAAAGATAAAACATGGGGGGTATGATTCCACAAGAGAGGAAAGGGAGGAGGCTTAGGGGGGGCAAAGTAAGATAACAATATTTTTTCCTAAGCATAAGTCTTTTTTTTGTGTTATCCTAAGTCATATCAACTTTGGGATTAGTTGTCAAGGGAGATACATAGGTTTCTTATGAAGGCACGTGGCTACTTCCACTCATTCAAATATAATCTGTGAATTTTGGTTATGTGATGTGAATTGTCATTCATTCTATGGGGAATTTTTATTTGAGCCTAAGTTTCCATATGAATGTTGTAAGGAAATGATGAGAATGGCTTCCATGGAAACTATGTGGAAATTATGCCCATGTGCAAGGGAAATTACTACCATTGAGTAAAATTAGTTATGGGTGAGAGTTCCTTTAGTCGCAATAGTGAGATTTTCTGGTTGGTATATGTTGGAGCCTAGGAGGGAAGTGGGATATCATGAGGGACTGTGTGGCCGAGAAGGGGTTCCCATTCCTTAGTTTGTGCATGCTAAAGGGTAAAGAGAGTTGGTGGATTGGGATTGTTGTAAGATGTTACATATTGTTAAATTCTAGGAAATCGTGGAATCATAGCCTTAGCTCAAGGGTGGACCTGCTGCAAAAGTATTAAAAGTAACATAGAGCATATAGTTGGGTGGAGCATCCTTCATATGTATCTTGTTGGTGATTAGTTCCCAAAAATATAATTGTTATGAATTATTTATGATTATGTTGATTTAATGTTGTTTATGTTATTCATTGAATGTTGTTTCCATGATAAGTCTGCATCTATAATTATGAATGATTTAATTATGTATGAATGAGCTCGTATTGTCACATTTGATTGCATTAATCATTTTGTAACAATATAGAAAGGAATTATGGTTTCAAAGATATAGAATGTGGATTTCAACCTAGTTAGATGGATAGGTACACTACATAATGGTATTAGAGAAAGAAGCTGATGGAAAATTTGTGTTTTTAAGAAATACCATGTAACCTCAATAGAGGATAGATGTCACGGACCTAAGAGTCTTGCCCGAAATTTTCCTTTTCGTCATCTCCGATGTTATGGAGTATTTTGGTTAGCGGACTAACTAGAGCTCCCATGGATCTTCCCTTGATCCAAGACAGATAGAGGGATAGACAACAATATGTTTACACCCTAGATCAATCAAATTCCTTTTATTATGCTATGAGAATGGATGGAAAGTGAAACTTATTTATAAATTTTATCCTCGCATATCCTTGGGTAATGCATCTTTCTAGATCTTGTTCCAACTCTTTATCACCCTTTCACTTACACACAAGAGACAAGAAACACCTTTCTTCGATCTATCCAAGATAAAGGAAAGAAAAATCTAAACTAGATCTATGTTAATCTACTTAAGGAGAGACTAAACTTTCACAAGAAATACATAATCATTGATTAAACAAGCATTGAAAGGGGGGAAAATATTGATATGTATTAATAAAGAGTAGAGAACATTACTTCAAGTTTACCATAAGCCTTGAGTCTCAATGCAAGCCTCTTTGGAACCCTTGGCTCCAACTTCTCCTTGGCCCTCTCTCAAGTTAAGGCTGAATTTCAAGAAAGCGGATGGATGGTGAAGCTCCTACGTGTTCTAGCAGCATAAATTTACTCTTAGTTCTATCCCCTTTTACCATAAAGCACCTTTCTTTTTATAGAGTAATGGAAGGATATGAATAGGCCTCCATAACTGATCCATAACTCTAACTGAATTGGATTTATTGAGTGGGATGATTTGACATCTCATCTATTATTGATTTCCTCGAACGTATCAAATATTCTTGACTAGAGTCGCCAAATATTTTCCCCGAGCATATCAAATTTTTTTCGAATTGGGGTGTCGTGGGTTAAAAACTAGCGTATAGTGACATGTCGCGGGTTTCTAGGTATGTGAAGTGTGACACCCCTCAAAAAAGATTAATTATTAGGAAAAAAGGTTGTGTCTCTTTAGCATGTCTTCCTCTCAGTTTCAGGGTGAGAAATATATTTTTAATAGATTCCCCCTAATGTGTGAGGTCAGAAGAGGAACTAATGGCTGAAACACATTATGAATAGTGTAACACTACAAACATGAGATAGATCAAGGAGTGAGCTAAAGAATAAGAATCTAGTGAGCACCTGCAATCAATCGTCAATCATATGTATGTATAGATCATCCTTGAGTTAGGTATACCTATGTTCGGTACAATATAGACAAAGCATGGCTGCCAAAAAATGAACTGCAGATCCATGACATGAAATGCAAGAGCGTGGCCACAAAAAATACACAATGGATCCATGTCAAAAAATATCATAGCCACGAGAAGATACAATGTGGATCTATCTCACAATATATGTAAAATTTATAAGTGATGTACTCCATTGCAACTCGAGAGGGGTGTCCTATATCAGTGCAAGACCCCTGAACCCAAGGTCTTCTTCCCAAACCTCGATGGTACAAATATAAATCATGCGAATAAATGAGTTGATGGTGAGCATGGTATAAATCATTTGATTACGATTAGTTGAGGTATATCATTAATTGACATGAGAGGACCCACCAATAATGAAAATGGGCCTCGAGGTACCTAGTACAATATAACGAGTGTGAATAGATGATATAATGTCAATCGCTCGTAGAATCTATCAATCAGAAGTCAATGATGTAAACCCATTGTCAATTGTGAGAAAAATTTCCAATGATGATTACAAGTTCCAAGGTACTAGTTGGTTTCTAGATCCTTATCCTAGATAATGTGTTGAAGTCGACAAGAAGAGATCCATCGAAGGAGGACCTTAATGCATCCCCCATCAATTGACAAAAAACAAAACATTGAAGGATGTGTTGAAGAGAGAGTGTTACTAAGTAACATTGACACAAGGATGGTCGATATAGATGGTCAACTCATGCTTACTTCCCTTGAACATATATGCATGATTCATGATGGACTTGGCAGCATGACTCAATGAGCACCACTTGGTATAGTGTGATGATGCAAGATGCATTGAAGCACTCTCCAAAAAGAATGGAAGAGTAACCAGTTGGAGGAGTATCGAGACTCAAACTGATGGTATGAATCTTAGGCAAGTTATAACCCAACTGTAAGACAATGACACAAATAGGTTCCATGTTCAAGGGAGACATGGCTAACGATTGCCACTTTTTGAAAAATACATAATAGTGTTCCCCCCTTTCTCTTTTTTAATTTTTTTTTGTCTCCTTTATATTTTAATGAGTGTGAAAGAGAGATAAAACTGTACTCAATAGTGTCTTTTTCATTCAGTTTTTACGACCCCAAAAAAGAGGTAAAAGGTTTCTCGGAAGTGTCTTTTTCGTATAGGTTTTACGAGCTTGAAAAATAGGTAAAAGTGTGCTCATCTAGAAAGAACGAGTGGTTGAATAGTATGCATATATGTTCTAAGTTGATGGAACTGACTTAGGAAAAGTGAATGCAAAATATTACTTGGCAAGAGAGTTCCATTCATAACAGATGTTTTCTTTAGAGGTAATGGTTAAAAAATGGCAGGAGGCTAAAGAAAAAAGTGAGATGTCAAGTGTGACTATAATAACGGTAAGTAGGATGAAAGTGAAAAATAATGGAGCAGTAGGAATGAAGACATAAGAAGCAAGTGCATAGGAAACCATAAAGTAACTTCAAAATGACTAGAACCATCTTTGGACATGTCTAGGATATAGGTGAAGAAGATAAAATGAGGTTCAACTTCGAGACATGGATGGTCTAAATGAGAGCTCATTCACCTACAATTAATTGTAGTATGGGCACCACGTGACAATCAAGGTGCTAACTAGGCCACCCATGAAGTTTAGGCACTATCGCCTAAATTATGATGTGCAATAAAGGATCGGTTAATGTTGCAACCTAACGGGGTTGAACCTAAGGCTTTGTGATGGCAGTATGGATGGTATTTAATGAAAATGGAGTTACAGGGAAAAACCTATCCTATATGTCAGTATGAAACACATGCCTCAAGTTCGGTGGATGTCGTTATGTTACACAAAGTGTCCCCGAGTCCTGTAAAACACATCCAACAATACTAGACTTGGAGTTAAATGACATAGTGAGAGCTCAAAATAAAATAAATGTTTTTTTTTTATATATTTTTGGACATGGCATATGAAAAACTAAAATCACTCACACCACACACCTATGTACAAGGAATTACACACCTGATTCTTTATGCAATCTAGAGCCCATTTCTAGGCTCAGGCCAAGGATCCTTAGTGTTACTAATGAACTCATGTGCCATTGTCGGTACCATGTGGTACACTATGCCAAGGCCACCCCACATAAGATCGAATATTTGAATACAAAAACACTCATCATGATCAATTTCATGAGTTATTTAAACTCCTTGATTATTCCCATCAAGACTCAAACTAGGTACCAAACAGCAATCTTCAGTTTTATTGAGATCAAAGAATTCAGTGGCAAGTTCTAAAAATATATATCTGAGGCTTGAAATGGTCAAGACGTATCATTTCACTAGATGCCCTAGAAAATACCCCTTGTCTTGAATCACAAATCATCATGCTAACTCTCATTGGTTCCAAATAAGGGAAATATGATGGATGCATTGCATCTTCCTTTGGCTTATCGACCAAAGCCATGACCTCCAAGATGACCTCATATGAAGGAAACTTGAAATAGAGGGAGTCATGTGAACAGGGAGAGTCAACAACCCAAATGGGTGGATTAGGTTGATCATATTCCATATTGGGATGGAGTTTCTGATCGATGTCAGCAAATGTCGACAAGATTTCTAGATCAACAATCATGACCATGGTGAGAAACATACTAGCTCCATCAGATTCAATGTCCTTGGGACGAGGAACCACCCAAGGATCAGGAGATCCCAGGGATCCACTGGTAGTAGAAGAGACCATATGGATAGGAGAAACATCCATCGTAGGAGATGGTGGGGGAAGGTTAAATGTACCCATAAGAGATGAATATTTGAACATCCTCACACTAATAGTCATGTACGCACTCTAGGAGTCATCCACAAAGGGTATATTGGTACATGTAGTGGTTCTAAGGTTGGGTGTGCAGAACACAAGTTGGTTGATAGTAAAGATAAACCCCTGATGGAGGAAACAAAGGACCCTAAAGACCGACGAGGCTACAACCATCATCACATAAAACCAACTACGCCCAAGAAGAAGATTATATTCTAAAGGGGCATCCACTACGTCCATGTTAGCAAAAATTATTTTTCCACCTAACTTTATGGGAAACACAATGAGTATCTTATGATAGTGAAATTGATGCCCATCGAATGCATTTAACATCACGTTGGATTGACTAAGATTTGGAGAACCAATGGCTCTCCAACATGAAATGGACATGATGCATGTTAAGGCTTCCTAGTTGATAATTGTGCAATAAAGAATTTTTCCACTCATGATCACTTGTATTTGAAAAGTGAATTGGTGAGAGAGCATATCTCACCTAGAGTCTAAATCAAACATATTTGCATTTGAATCTGGTGAATCTACTCCATCTATGGCAGTTAACAATGATTTTCATTGCATAGGGAAGCTTTGGAGAAATTCGAGAAAAGACATGGCACATGGTTCCTAGGCTAAGTCTTCCATAATAGTGTAATTGTGGCCATCCCGTGCATTGGGATTATGTGTAGTTCTACAAAGAACAGCCTTTGGGGGGAGAAGAACTATGTCGAGTGACAACTTCTCTATATAGAGAGGGATGCACAGTTGGGTAGAAGATAACAAATCTATAGAGGATGGATCGACATCAGTAAATTCGTACCTCTGAGCTCAAGTTTGAAGCGATATCATATTTTAAAGAATAAATATTTTGTAATTCGATGGTGCCCCCTAAGTTGAGGGGGACCTATTGTGCCCCCTTGCATAGGAGCATGATTTTTCATAATCATTTGTTGGTGTTGGGGAGGAAATGGATTTGTCAGGACAATAGGCTATTGGGAAGCGATCTGCTAGGAAAAATACCGATTGGTTCCATCCATTTTGGGATACTGGTGGGTAGGATGATCCTCTGTACAAATGTACAAGGGAACCAACTCTTCTTCTTTATTTTAGTGTCTCTACCAATGATGTTTTGGGTTTGGAAATATCCCTATAAAGGGTTAGAATTTTTATTTTTATTCTTTTTTCCTCCAAGTTGTTGAGGATTCTTTGAGTGCATGGATTGCACTGAATTCACTTAGGAGGCCTATAAAGGAGTTGTAGCAGTTTGAGTGGTGGCCATAGTGGTGGATGGGTTTTGTTATCACTCTGTAATTTTCCCTTAGCTGAGGGAGGGAAACCATAGAGGTAACCACAGACCACTTTGGGCTTGGAATCTAGCCTTTCCAAACCATAGAGGTTTCTCTCAATGTAAATTAGGCTCAGTGGCCAGATCTGAAATAGAAATAAATTTTTAAGATGTGGTGGATGGTAGAGGTGAAAAATAATCCATTGTGCATGGAGTCAAATTTACTACAAAGGGAACTATCTGTGACTAGTATTAGAGATATCAAGGAAACAGAGGCAAGGTAGATGATGTTTTATCATTCAATAAGATTTTAGCATCATGGTGGTAGAAAAGAGAATTCAACGGCCCATTACACTAAGAACATCCAACTGAGGACGAATTCTTAATGCAACTTTAGAGGAAATTTATGGAATGTTTAATTGCTATGAATCAAAGCATCAAATAGGGATGAATTATGATCATGTACTTTCCAATCAAACATTGAAGAACACACATTTAAATGAAAACTAAGATAAGAGTTACATACACATAGAAATGGAAATACTTCAAAAACACCATCACAAGAATCTCTGGTAAGAGTAACTCTAGACTTCTGACTGATATTCCATTATAATTTAGAAAGATTACAAAATGCTCAAAAGAAATCTCTTCTTTGCTTCTACCCACCTCTTTAGTCAATAAAAAATATAAATATATATAGAAAATAATCTTCCCCAAGCTGAGGATGTCGAGCTCAACTCCTTCCCAAAGTTGGATCTGGTTACAAAATTATAACAACACATTTAGAACTGTCTGCTAGGAAATAGGAATCAATTCTCTGGAAAGTAGGTTGTAAATATCCATTCTAATATTCCAAACTATGACACATGTGAAGAAAATGAGAGAGGATTTTTTGAATGGGATTGTTCCTGACAAAAATATCTTTCATTTTTTGAAAATTCCTCTCTAGAATCTCGGGATCTGCGCCCAAAGATAATGACTAAAACATGAAATCATTAAATGTTTAAATCTGAAAAATAGGTTGTAAATATCTATTCAAATATTCTAAACCATGACACATATGAGGAAACTGAGAGAGGGGTTTTTGAATGGGATCGTTCTTGACAAAAACCTATTTCATTTTTCAAAAATTCCTTTCCAAAGTCTTGGGATATGTTCCCAAAGATAATGACTAAAACAAGAAATCTAATTTGAAAAATAGGTTGTAAAGATCCATTTGACTCTTCCAAACCATGACACCGTGAATAAACTAAGAGAGCTCTTTGTGAATGGGATCATTATTGACAAAAGCCTCTTTCAGTGTTCAAAGATTCCTTTCCATGTGGTCATAAACTGATTTTGAAGTTGACTGCAAAAACAATCATTTCCAGAACTTGTGTAGTGAACTGGCGGAGCGAGTTTCCTTTTAACATTTTCTTCTATTGTTTGGATTTTATTGATGGACGAAGGTCACTAATTGATAATTTGACACTTGATATGATGATAATCATCCCTAGGACCACTTCATTACCCTTTCAAACACCATTTTCTTCGACATCCTAATACATGTCAAATACATGATTCAGACTTTGACCCTTGAACAAATTATAAGACACTAACATTGGCTCCAATGGGGATGTTTTCCTCCATGTGAGGAAACAAATAACTCATTGACCAGGTGCCTTCATCCATTGGGTTGTTCACAACCTGTAAACTGACTTGTGTCCTTCTCTAATTGAAATCAAACCCACTTTGAAAACCAAAATTGTACACTGAAACTATGCACACATTTAAAACCATATTGCTAGAATCCAAATTGAAACAAATGCTTGTCCAACGTGCTTATTAGCACAATTTTCCTACTCTAATCAACTGAGGTAACTGTTGAATTCAAGTGATCTCATATTTCCAATGTAACCAATCAAACAAATGTCTACTTGATTGGCCTTTGCTTTGATTCTCTCAAAAACGAAAGAAAATCTTAAAAGATGGCTACTCTATATGAAATCTCAATCCACCTTCAAATTTTATGAACTCTGCAAAATTCTCTTTCCTTAATGATTCCAACAAAACTGCAAAAGAATCTTCAAAAGCATGATGCAATAACTTGTCTTGAAGGTCAGCAAAAAGACAAACATTCCCTTCGTTTACAACTACTAATTGTTTTATGTCATCCAACGCAAGATCCTTTTCAAAATCAAAGAAAAAAATATGTTCATCAATCTTATCATTCTCATCATGGAAAAGAATAGTGTTTTCATGAAAAGATTTAATTGAGGCAACCACATAATCAATTGCAAAAATTTCTACAAATGACCCTTCATGGATATCAACGGGATTGTCATCTTGATTTAAAGGAGAACTGAGACAAACAACTTCATGCACATTGTTCTCTTTCCATTGTGACTCTGTGATACAAATGTGATTGGCTGATGCATTCATTTCTTGAAATTATATGTCATAGGATAACTTACTGTCTAAAGTTTCTATAGACGCAAATTCAGAAATCTGATTTTGACCAACCTTTTCCTGAAACAAAGATTCAAAAAATGCATAATCTGAAGAAACATATGAATGGTTATCCTCATACTCTCGATCACATGAAGACTGGAAAGGCTGTTGCAAATTCTTGTCAAATTCAAGAGATAGAACATGGCTTTCATCATTAAAATTCTAATCAGTTTCACCTTTAGTCAAAGGGGAAGATAATGTTTTCTAAAAATCAACTTTATCTTCGTAACGATTATGCTTTAATCTTTGTTTTTGATGTTGAAAAGGATTTTCATAGATGGCCTCTAATATTTCCTCATTCATGAACTCATCATCTTCATAAACATTCTCCATGTTTTGAATAAAAAATTCAAAATGATGACAACAGTCTTGAACCAATAACAATGATGGATAGGATCTTTTATAATTTTCAAAAAATATTGTATGAAAATATTGTAATGAATAAAAACTTGTAGATGGTAAATTTCCATACCATTGTTTTTCCTTTTCCTCCAAGGTGACCATGAACATATTCATCAAGTAGGCTTCATGAAATTGAACCTTTAGCTTACGCACATGCATACGCAATTTAACCAAGTGAAGAGAAACATCATCTCCTTTTCCATCTATGAATCTAGGCAGATATGTCTGCCAATATATGCAAGGCATTTGATTTGGAAAACCGAGAATGTGAAGATGATTCATAGGAGCATACCTTGCAGATATGTGATCCATATTGAATCAATGGAGTCACCGAGAAATTCTTTAGGCTATTGAGTCTTTGGACAATGGAGTCACCATGAAAATTATGAACTCTAGATTCTTGAAAATGGAGTTGTCGAGTGAATGATGTACATCCTTTTTGTGTCTGACTATTGTTCAACATCAGTACTCAGATATGAAAATTTTCATTTATCTCAAGGAAAATTTCACCTTCGTTCCCTGACAACGACGCTAAAAATGTTATCACTCTGTAATTTCCCTTGGTCATGAGAGGGAAACCACAGAGGTAACCATTGACCACTTTGGGCTTGGAATCTGTTGAAATATTGTGTAACTGTAAAGAATATTCTTATCCCCTTTTGTGGATAAAGTAAAAGATAAAATATGAAAATTAAGAAGTCGGCCCTGCCAGTGAAGATAAACCTCCTTTCAGCACTTTCCAGTTTGTATAAATAAAGGAATCCAATGCCTCATTTGTTCACTCACTCATCTCACTCATCTAGTATGCAAGAATTGAAGAAAGTTGTAGTTACCAGTTTCCGGAACAAGGAAGAGAGAGAGGGGCATTGCTTGTGGGGAGGATATTCTCTAGTGTTTGGTTTATTGTCTTGGCATTGGATTGTCTATGGTTCTTTGATTATTTTCTAGTCTAGCATCATGGTAGTTTGTCTCTCATAGAGAGAGAGTTATTCTGGTACTGTACTTGGTTATTGAATCTATATTAAATAAGTTTTGCTAGGTTTTATTCCCCTTGAGGGTTTCCCAGGATAAATGCTTGTGTATCTTGTGATTGTGTTTCTCTCAGTGATCCTATATATGTTATGATTATCTAGTAAATTGAAAAGAAACCTAATAATAGCTTAAACCTTAACATGGTATCAGAGCTAAGTTGAAGATAGCATCTTCACTGGATAAAGAAAAACGTCATTGTTGTTGTACAAGAAAATTAGGGCTTTTTGTTGGAGAGGAAGTTTTGCCTAAAACCCATCTAGAAAAGTGTGCCCTACCCTAGTGAAGCTTTTGGCATCTTGAGCACACCTTTTCAGTGGATAGATCTCCCGAAAAGTGAAACCCTAGTTTTCAGTGGTACTAGAAAACCAGGAAACCAAGAAACCAAAACCAGAACCAGAAAGACGCAGCCCAGAATTTCATAGGTCCAGTTTCAAGGGTCAGAAATTGGAATTTTCAGAAACTAACTATACCATCATACTCGCCTCAGTCCAGTGCATCTTTTGGTGAGTTCAGTTTTCAGATCCAAGAAATTTGATTTTTCTATTATTTCTATAGCCCAGAGGGCTAGGGTTTCTACTACAAGAAAGAATGGCTACCGACATGAGGGTAGAAGACAGGCTGGAAGGATTTGGAAACTTCAGATCTTGGAAGCATAGGTTGCAGATGATTCTAGACAAGAATGATCTCCTAGAACATGTTACAATGGGTGCACCAGAACTAGAGGAAGAAGAGAAAAAGACCAAGCATAAGAAGAATGAAAAGAAAGCAAAGAGAATCGTGTCAGATTTAGTAAAGGATCACTTGATCCCTCATATATATGAACTATAGACAAAAAGGAAAATGTATGAAGCACTCAGCAAGTTATATGAAAGTAAAGACATTAGCCAGAATCTTGCCTTAAAAAATCAGCTTCGTAATATGAAGATGGAAAACTCAGAATCTGTCTCATCCTATCTTATGAGAGTTTCTCAAATTAGAGATCAGCTTGCAGCTATTGGAGATGTCATTAGTGAAAAAGAGTTGGTAACCACAACCCTAAATGGGTTTCCAACATTTTGGATTCCTTTTGTACANNAAGGAGTGTGTGCAAGAAGCAAGTTACCCAAGTTTGATAAGTTATGGGCATATTGCACACACGAAGAATCTAGACTTGCAGACCGACAAAAGAGATTAATTGTTGACGAAGAGAAAGCTCTTACAACTCAAAAGAAAAAAAGAATTTCCTTCAAGAAGAACAATAAAGAAGCTAACTCTGTAAGAGTTCCAGATAAGAAGAAAGATGTTTCAAAGATCAGATGGTACAACTGTCAAAAGTTGGGACACTTTTCCTATGATTGTCCTCAAGGAAAAGGGAAAAGAAAGTATCAAGCACATGTGGTAGAGGAAGAGGAATCTCCTCCCTCAAAGAAAGATTTAGCAGAAATTGAGGATTATGTACTTTAAGTTGAAGATAGTTGATCTGAAGAAAGATAACAAATGGTGGAGTCCGTGGAGCCTCCCCACACACACAAAAAAGATAAGTATTCATGTTTATTTTAAGTATCTTGTTTACTTTAATACTTTATCATTACAAGTTATTTTTTGTGAGAATGTTAATTAACCTCATTTTATTTTAGTGTTTATGCAGATTTATGAAGGAAGTATCAAAGAAGAGGATAAAGAAAGAGATAAAATATTTATTTCAGGTATGATTACTCATGAGAGTGAAAATGGTATGTGTTTAACTATGAAAGTAAGAGAACATTTGGTAATTTCATAGCTAGAGTGAAAAAGAGTTCAAAAGTCTTATTCATGATTAGGGTTTCAAATGTGTACATGGTTGAACAAGTTTTGCTTAAGAAAATATGTGTACTACTCTGATAGAAATCATGATATAGCTTTATTTGATTATTGCTTATTGTTACTGACTGATTGGCTAAGTGACATATCTCAGAAAGCATATTGTAAGCAAGTTTACAGGTCTCATAAGAAATAACTTATGCCTTGACTTGCATAAGTTAGACAACATGAGAAGGACTTATGTTATGGTGACAGTCAGTAAGAACCAAACAATATCCAGTATTCATATAGGAGCAGGAGGCTCCTAAAGATGCAGAACATAAATGTTCAAGATGAAGATAAATATGGATACTCAGATATAGTTGATGAGATGCAGGTAACTACAGGTTGCTCCAGTATCATTCTTATAGATGCATAGGGACCAGGTTGATCTAGTATGAAGTTAGAAAGAAAGAAATGTTCGAACTCAAGAAGGCACCCAGGACATTACGGAAGAGACCTTCGTAGAGAAAGGAATGAGAAATCCCACAGGTATACCTTCATAGAGAAGGAAAATAGAAGAGACCTTCGTAGAGAAGGAGAAAGAGAAGAGACCTTCTTAGAGAAGGAGAAAGAGAAGAGACCTTCTTAGAGAAGGAGAAAGAGAAGAGACCTTCATAGAGAAGAAAGAGACCTTTGTAGAGAAGGGGAATGAGAAATTTTCCAAGGTTGGCCTATGTCCAAGTGTTGAGTTTTGGATACTCTAGGGACATGCTAGAGTACCCTCATAGAGAGGGGTCTGACCACCCTCGTAGAGAGGAGTGTGGATGTTTCTCTAAGGGGCAGTGAGCAAATATTCTCCTTTGGCCAAGGATTGAGTAGCCTAGAACACAAACCTTGACCATGTGGAATGGTTAGTTGGCTCTTGAGGTTTGTATTGTGATCCTGCATGGATCATGGAAAGGGATTCTAGTCTTTCCCAAGCTAGCATCTTAGCTTCTCTAGTTCATGTGGGATGACTAGGAGTGAATCTATGGTAGTAGTCCTCCCC
>CBVK0102960747.1:0-11126 GCA_900067695.1 Picea abies
TAAAACCACTTTATAATTACTAGGGGCCGACTTTACAAATACCACTATACAAAAAAAATTTGACCAATCCAAAAAATGGGATTTGACCTTATACAAGACCCGACTTGATCAACCCGCAAAAGGGTATTTGATCTATAAAATAATAACTCAAATATAATTAGAATATTCTTCAAAGTTACAATATTTCAACAATATTTTAATGGAGGACAATCTAATGATAACATAGTTTATTTTAAAACAAATTACAAATAAAAACCAATGTGCTTTGTTTAAGGTTGTAGCACAAAATTTGTTGGTTCGCTTCAATTAGTACGATTGATGTTATAGACTATAAATAAAAATACATAGGGGTTTGATTCGTTAAATGGTTAAATAGTTAATTATATAAGTGAACATGAATATAAAAATTGGAAATACCCAAATACTACAATCAAATCAACAATGTTTACATTAAAACTTGTATATAAAACAATAGAGATTTTTCAATGCCCAGAATAAAAAATTAAGAGGTACAAACCGATAATAATGAATTCATGAAATGATATTATCGTAAATCTTATCATTTGATTGTGTAGGGTTTGCTGGAGTATAACAATTTAAAAGAAACTCTGATTTTTTTTTCTAATGTACTACATAGTTAGATGTGATGATTGCATAACTGAATCTCTTATTCTGTTGTAGTGAAATACGGTTGTCGTATCTAAGCCTTCATTGTAAATATTTACATGATTTATTCACTAACAATATTAATCAAATCATGATAAATATAAATCAACATATTCATAAAAATTTTGTGTAATACAAAATATAATCTACCAATAAAATTTAAATGTTACCATTAACAATAGAGTTGATGTAGAGCCCAACCTTGTGTCAAATTGTCAAAATACTTGCATCAACATGTTGATTTTTTATTTATTCACCTATTGACCTCCCTACCAACTCCTTTGGGTACTCTCCAAATACAAATACACAACAGACAGGGAGGAAGAGACACTTGTGTGTTTAATTGCTCATGCACACACTTCGCCTCTCGAGCTTTGTTCATTTATAGATAAATCATACATACGTTTTAGGAGAATCAAAATCCAAATGTTTTCATAACCTTTGTGGGAAGCCAAAAATATTCATTTATTTTGACGTTATTTCCTTAACACTCACCATTAACGGAGAAACAAATTCTCTGTAACTCCTAACTAATTTCTACATATTTCAAATTTTGTCTTTCCAAGAGGCTTGGTAAAAACATCATACATATTATCATCAGTATTACAATAGATTAAGTCAATTCCCTTTAATTGTATCTTCTCTCTTACAAAATGATGTATCTCAATATGCTTCGATCTGGCATGGTACACAATAGTGTTGGCTAGTTTGATGGAACTTTGGTTATTACAATTGATAATTGTTGGCGTTTTTTGTTCTTCGCCCACATCTTCATGAATCCACCTCAACCAAATTGTGTCACAAGTAGCACTGCATAGGGATTTGTACTCAACTTCAGTTGATGACAAAGAAACATTTGGTTGTTTCTTGTTGATCCATGACACGATCCCAAATCAAATTCTAAATTCATAACCCATGGTTTATTTTTTGTCATCATGATTTCCAACCCAATTTGAATCAAAATGACCTATCAACTCAACATCAAAAGTATCAGTATGTTTAATACCAAAATTAACAGTCCCTTTCAGGTGTCAAAGGACTCTCTTCATTTCTTTCCAATGGATTTCATGAGGCTTAGCCATGAATTGACTAAGGATGTTGACTGAATATGCAATGTTTGGCCTGGTAGTGGTGAGATAGTTCAAACTTCCCACCAATTGTCGATACAAAGTATTGTCCACCTCTTTTGTTTCATCATCACTGTATAGTTTAGCATTATGTTCCATGGAATGGACACAACCTTACATTCATTCATATTAAACCTTCTAAGCATATCTTTTGTATATTTACATTGTGTGACAAGTATCTTACCATCTTCTCTCCATGCTTCAAGGCCTAAACTTTAATGAAATTCTCCAAGATCTTCATCTCAAATACTCATGACAACTATCTTTTGATTTCTTTGATCAACATAGTTGCACTTCCTATTATGGTATGATCATCAACATGCAAGTAAATCAAAGAAATATGCCCCTTCTCATCTGTATTGATATACAAATTAGGATCACTTTTAATTTTCATAAAACCTTTATGAGAGAAGAAAGTATCAATCTTTACATACCAAGATCTTCGTGCCTATTTCGGTCCATATAAGTCTTTCGTTAACCTGCAAACAAGATTCTCTTGACCCTACTTCACAAACCCCTATGGATGAACAAGATAAACTTCTTCCTTTAATTCCCCATTCAGAAAAGCAACCCTAACATCCAACTAATGTAGTTTCCAACTATGCTTTGTAGCTAATGAAATCATTAATCTAATGGTGTTCATCTTAGCTATAGGTGCAAAAGTGTCTTCATAATCAATTCCTTCTATTTGTGAATAACCTTTTGCAACCAATCTAGCTTTATATTTATCTATACTACCATCAACATTAAATTTGGATTTGAACAACCATTTATATCCAATTGGACTTTATTTTCAAGCAATTATGTTAATTCCCATGTTTCATTCTTCATTATGGAATTATATTCTTCTATCATGGCATCCCTCCATTCTTTATGTTCTTTAGCTTGTTCAAAATTCAACGATTCCAACACATTCATTACTTGAGTCATTCATGGATAATATTTATACCTTATAGGTGGTTGAGTTTGTCGTGTTGATCTCCTTGGTGCTTCACTGCTTTCACCTCTTCTTCTGCTTTGTGTTGTATCTTTCCCTCCTCTTGGTGTGCTCTGGCTACTTGAAGTGTCCATGTTGCTTGAATCTTCATCTTGTTCTTTTTCTTGTTCAACATCCGTTACTTATTTGACATTTTCATCATAGTTAGAAGGGATATTCCATTGATAATAACTATCCACCTTATGTCCTTCATCTTCATGCTCGTGAAATAATATATCTCTACTTGCAAAAATTTTATGTGTGCCGGGAAAAAACATATTATATGTTTTGTGATTAGAACTATAACCAATAAAAATGCACTTGATTGCTTTAGTATCAATTTTTCTCTTCTCTTCTTTGGGAACACGAGAAAAATATTTTCTTCCAAATACTCTTGCATGCCTTACTACTGGTTTGTAGCCATAAAGTGCTTCAAAGGGAGTTTTATGATTTAAACTTTTAGTTGGACTCATATTTTTCAAATAAAATGTAGTATTGATTGCTTCAATCCAAAAACCATTAGTAATATTTTTACCTTTTATCATTCTCCGTGCACATTCAACTAAAGTTATGTTCTTCCTCTTAGCTATTCTATTTTGCTGAGGAGTGTGAGGCATTGTATACTGTTGTAGAATTTCATTGTTTTTGCAATATCTGATGAATGCTCCTTGTTATTCCCCATTCCTATGGATAACTAAGGCGATGATGTCTTGAGGCCCTTAGGTTGTAGACTTGGAGTACCGAGAGGCATATGAGCACGCAAGGGCCCATATCGTACCACACATCACCATCTAATCGATGGAAACAACATCCACCACACCCATCTTGGCCCACATAGGATAGCATATATTGATTCATGAGGTAACAAGTCCGGTATCGTGGTAATTGTCATTTCAATATTTGAAGGATTTGAACATGTTGCAAAGGATCCTTTCTTGATTTTGAAAACATTTTCTTGGAAATTATTCCTTTTTCCCTATTTCACCTTGGTGAGTGTCATGGTTTCCAAGTAAGTGGCCACCCTTAGGGAAAGGGTTGTTACCTGGGGGTCTCCTTGAAGGGTCATCATACCATTCCCGCTCATACTTTCCACCTTCCATCACTTCTTCCCCTCTGTCTTCCCACCTTTTAGGTTTTTTGGCTTATTGACCCAAGAAAGGCATGTATCTCATTTCATGGGAAGAAGGGGCCATTAGGATCATAGGTGTCCTAGAAAAAACCATCATGCAACAAAGGCTCGCGTTGGGATCCCAAGAGAAATTAAACACTTCTCAAAAAAACAAAGGACCCATAAAATAAATAATTAATTAATCAATAACACTTTCCAAGGTGGAGCATTTGTGGGATATGCATTTCCTTTATAGTGGTCCTTATTATCTTCAACTTGGAAAGGCATGCAAACCAAGGTAGATCATATGTGGGCTATGCATTTCCTTTTTAGTGCCCCTTATTTTCTTCAACTTGGTGACACATGAAAAATAAATCGCAAATAAAAGGGCTTGGAAAAATGTTCCTTTAAAAAAAAGAGGAAAAAAATTTGGCTATCCCTTAACAAAGGTGCCCATAAATGAGACGATATGAGCCCTTTCATGTCATGAAACCCCATACCTATAAGTCTAACCCCATCCACCTCGTATTCACTACATGATTTTGAAAGGTTTCTCCTTGGGAACATCCCCTACTTGAAGAATTGGTTCACCCAATAGCACACTATGACACCCCTCCCATATCTAAATTTGGAAAGTCACATAAAGTCTTTGAGCATTTGTTTATTTTGAAAACGGGTAATTTGATGCACGTGTTTGGGTGGTTATTTTATTATATATGGATTACTTGGCATGATATTGTGACTTGCGAACACTTGGAGGGCGTACTTGTTTGTCTTTGCAACACCTTGATGGGTGAAAGTTTGACGATGAAGGCACAAGGTCACTTGGACCTTCATTTGGGGCATGAACCCCATTGGTTGGATGATGCACCCCCTTCTCTTGAACACATGGGTACAATATAGATGATGAATGTTTCCTTTGGAGGCATGAGAGGACACCTTGGAGAAGGAAACTAGCCCCCCTTTTCTCAACATTTTTCCTTGGAGGCTCAAAAAGTCGTTTCCTAGAGTATGATGTCATACTTGGAGGGCTAGGGTTTGTTGGTGTTGGATGTTTTGATGATGAATTGTCACATATAGATGAAGTAAGACCCTTGCACATGAATATATGGCCTTTGGAGGCCCAATGTCTCCCTAAAGAACCTCAACTTCTTGTTCATTGTGCCAAAACATCGCCCCTAAGGGGTATGACGCCATCATTTAGGGTTTTACTTTATGTAATATTTGAATTTTCAGATGTAAATGGACAAAAAGAGGAGGCAAGCCTCCCTAATTTCATGTTGAATTTTTGAATTGTGTAGAAAGGGTTTTAGGTGACCTCATATAAATAGAGGTCACCCCTTTGTCATTTTAGACATAACTCACTTGAGAATTACATATTGTATGGTTAAATTTTTCCCCTACTTGGGAATTTTTCTCTATCTCTCTCTTAAATCTCTCTTGTGGATTCTAGTACTTATATTTTGGTGAAGGAGACTAAGGAACTATTTCTTGGATGCTTTTTCTTGGTAATTTTGGTGGAATATGCTTGATAAAAAAGGGTTTCTTCAAGCTTTTGGGGGGAATTGGTAAGGAATTTCTGCATTAATTGTGTTTTTCTTCTTGTTTCATGATACATTTGTCTCAACCCTTGGAGGAGTATAAATACATACACCCTCAATAAATTCTACTTTGTTATCATTGAAGAAGCTACTTTGCAAAGGTTGCTAGGAGGAGTAAAAAGGCTTACGCCCTCCCAAATTCACCTTGCTACTTTTGTTTGCTCTAGGGAGTAAAAAAGATTACACCCCTAGAAAAGTAACAAAAATAGCTCTTACACAAGAGACTCCATAACCCAATTGATTTGGAAATAGTCTAATTTTCATTGGCGATATAAAATCATTGCATTGGTATGCGTGAAAGTTGAGATTTTGCAATTGTCTAAGTTGGAATTTATTCTTCATGCTTAAGGATTTATTGTGCCCTAGGGGCGTCTTTATTGGAAAAACAATTCTTGGGAATAAAGAAGCAATAATGGATTAGACACTCTTGCATACCAAAGAGTATTACTTCTCTTAAGCATTTTGTTGAATAATTTCTCAAGCATTGTGGTCCAGGATTTCACAGATTTGAAGATACTTATCATGTGATTTTGACATCTCTGCAAGAGGAGGGGTTTTTAGGTATTTTTGAAACTAATACAAAGATTGATGATAATGAGCTTTCCTTGGAAGAATTTGAAGAACAGGTCCAAAAAGAGGAGAAAAACTCCAAGTAAGTGTAGGATCTTGACAAAGCATTACCCTCTAGAGAGGAATCATGTGATGATGATAAGAACAAGAGTTCCCTTTTTTATCCTTTTAGGAACCATCAGGTGAGGCACTCTGCATTGAGGATTAATCCCATTGTGATGAAGAGGTGATGGAGGGGCATGTCCATGAAGAAAAAAAAGAATTTGGATGAAGTGCAACATGATGAGAATCTAGATGAGACATCGGTATCCATTTTCCCACTTGACGAAGACAAAGTTATTCATCCTTGCTTTCCTCCTACACATAAACATGAAGAATTGATTAGTCCAAATGATGCAGATGATTTCGTGAAGGACTTATCCGACATGTTTGATCAACACATCGATGATTTCATACAAGTTGGGAGATATAGATGGGATGTGGGTTGGTTTGTTTTTTATAGAATCCCATTTACGACATTGAGGGTAGTTCTCAAGAAAAGAGGGTTGAGTTTTCATCTTCAGAGGACTGGTCTTCATGTGCATATGATTCAGATACTTGGAATCCTGATGATGATATGGTCATAGATTTATTCCATCCATTTGAGCATGACTTGTCAAAATATACTCATGATGACTTTCAGTCATCCTTTGGGAGTTGTGATTCATATATTTTTGGGGATTCAGATTTGTATTATGAAGATTTCAAACCACCCTTGTGTTCAAATTTTTATGGGTAAAAGGTTGTGGTCATCCCAGAGCAGTCAAAGACTCACATTACATAGCAACACTATTTTCATCCTGAGGAATTTTGTGAGGATATGCAGATGAAGGGGAAATAGTTTTTTAGTAGCAGGAGGATTTCTTTCTCCGAACATGAGGCTATCCCTTGCTTTTATTCTTCTTTGGGAAGCCATACAATTTTCTTCCAATCTCTCATCTCCTCTCAATCTTCAGGAAGTAGTGGTACTCTAAGTGAAAATGAAGATGAGTCATTGTCTATATGCAGTAATCAAATTCAGAGATGGATCAATCAGGCTTGTGGTTATTCTTTCTAGTAGGATTTCCTCCCTCCCACCCATCTCCATGAGTTTCATTTCATTTCATGATTATATGTTTATTTGTGCTCATGATTATTATATGCTCGACTTATATTTGTTGCATTACCTAATTGAACGCATGAGGATATACCTTGATGAGATGATTAGTTGGTTGCATTGGTTGTACGATTTCACCTAAGATCGACATGACTTGATCACCATGGGCCATGGGCCCCTGGTAAGTAGGCAGGTCATTTTTCTTTATTACATTTACATCTTTCTTTTTCATAATATATTAGTTGCATTTGCTTATATTAACATGTCATATCTCATTTTTCATTTTACTCTACTTGCATTATTTCATAGTTGCTTTACATCATTTAATTTCATCATATTACATGTTAGTTTAGAATTTTTTGAAAAAATACAAAATTTTCTTTAAAGATTAGTTGAAATTTTGATTTTTTTTTTATCATATGGACAAAAGGGTGAATGATCCACCCTCAATATCCATTGTTTGTTTGTTTTAGTGTGCGTAGGAACATGTCTTACCAGGAGATGTTGAGGTTCTCATGCACTCTACGATGAGCACATGTCCCCAAGTAGGAGCCATATGTTACCCCCCATTCCTAGGGATAACTAAGGAGATGATGTCTCGAGGTCCTCAGGTTATAAACATGGAGTACCGAGAGGAAGATGAGTAGGAAGGGGGCCTTATCATACCACACATCACCATCCGATCAATGGAAAAAACATCCACCACACCTGGTTTGGACCACAGAGTACGGCAAGTCTTGCTTCATGAGGTAACAAGTATGGTATTGTGGTAAGTTTCATTTCAATATTTGAAGCATTTGAACATGTTGCAAAGGATCCTTTCTTGATTTTGAAAACATTTTCTTCGAAATTATGCCCTTTTCCCTATTTCACCTTGGTGAGTGTCATGTTTTCCTAGTAAGTGGACACCCTTAGGGAAAGGGTTGCTACTGGGGGGTCTCCTTGAAGGGTCATTGTACCATTCCCACTCATACTTGCCACATTCCATCACTTCTTCCCCTCAGTCTCCCCACCTTTTAGGTTTTTGGTCTTATTGACCAAATAAGGGCATGTAACTCATTTCATGGGAAGAAGGGGCCATTGGGCTTGGAGGTGTCCCAGAAAAAAATATCATGCAATAAAGGCTCGCCCTGGGATCCTGAGAGAAATGAAATGCTTCTTAAAAAAGTAAGGGACCCACAAATTAATTAATTAATTAATCCATAACACCTTCCAAGGTAGAGCATTTTTGGGCTATGCATTTCATTTTTAGTGCCCCTTATTGTCTTAAAATTGGTGACACATTCCAAATAAATTGCTAATAAAAGGGCATGGAAAATGTGCCTTCAAAAAATAGGAAAAGGATGTGACTAGCCCTCAACAAAGGCGCCCATAAATGAGACAATATGAGCCCATGTATGTCATGAAACCCCATACCTAGAAGTCTAACCCCATCCACCTCACATTCACTGCATTATTTTGAAAGGTTTCTCATTGGGAACAACCCTACTTGAGGAATTGGTTCACCCAATAGGGCACTATGACACCCCTCCCATATCTAAATTTGGCAAGTTGCATAAAGTCTTTGAGAATTTGTTTATTTTGGAAAAGGGTGATTTGATGCACATGTTTGGGTGGTTCTTTTATTAGATATGGCTTACTTGGCATGAAATTATGAATTGTGGACCCTTGAAGGGTGTGCTTGTTTGTCTATGCAGGACCTTGACCAATGAAATTTTGATAATGAAGCCACAAGGTCACTTGGACCTTCATTTGGGGAATGAACCCCACTTGTTGGATGATGCACCCCCTTCTCTTGGACACATGGGGACAAAATATATCATGGAATTTTCCATTGGAGGCATAAGAGGACACCTTGGAGAAGGAAACTAGGCCCACTTTGCTCAAGTTTGGCCTTGGAGGCTCAAAATGTCATTCCCTAGAGTATGACATCATACTTGGAGGTATAGGGTTTGGTGATGTTGGATGATTTGATGATGACTTGGTACATTGAGATGAAGGAATACCCTTTCACATGAATATATGTCCTTTGGAGGCCCAATGTCTCCTTAAAGAACCTCAACGTATTGCTTGTTATGCCAAAATGTCACCCCTAAGGGATACAACATCATCATTTAGGGTTTTACTTTATGTAATATTTGAATTTTAGGATGTAAATGGAAAAAAAGAGGAGGTTGGCCTCCCTAATTTCATGTTGATTTTTAAATTGTGGATAAAGGGTTTTAGGTGACCTCATATAAATAGAGGTCATTCCTTTGTCATTTTAGACATAACTCACTTGAGAATTACATATTGTATGGTTGAAATTTTTTCCCTACTTGGGAATTTTTCTTTATCTCTCTCTTGAATCTCTCTTGTGGATGCTAGAATATCTCTAGTGAATGTGGCTAAGGATTTATCTCTTGGATGCTTGTTCTTGGTAATTTTGGTGGAATATGCTTGATAAAAAAGGGTTTCTTCATGTCTTTTCTTGGAATTGGTAAGGAATTTATCAATTAATTGTGTTTTTCTTCTTGTTTCAAGCTAAACTTGTCTCAAAACTTGGAGAAGTATAAAGGCATACACCCTCCATCAATTCTACTTTGTTATCATTGAAGAAGTTACTTTGCAAAGGTTGCTAGGAGGAGTAAAAATGTTTACACCCTCCTAGATTTACCTTGCTAGTTTTGTTTTCTCTAGGGAGTAAAAAACTTTACACCCCTAGAGAAGTAACACAAATAGCTTTTACACAAGAGACTCCATAACCCAATTGATTTTGCACTAGTCTAATTTTCAATGGAGATACAAAATCATTGCATTGGTATGCGTGAAAGGTTAAGATTTTGCAATTGTCTAAGTTAGAAATTATTCTTCATGCTTAAGGATTTATTGTGCCCTAGGGGTGTCTTGATTGGCCAACTAATTATTTTTGTTTTTATCGATTAATTTTATAGCCATTAGGGTTGCAACAAACTACATTCTCTTCCTCTTTTACTACTCTTTCTACCATTGAAAATTACAAGTAATTAGTGCTAATTATTCTTCTTGTCAAGGGTTTTCATTGAGGTACTTTGCTTGCGAATTTCATTGGCTAGAAGTTGCTGCTGTAGAAAAATTTTGCTATAGCCACAAGGCTTCCCTAATATATTGTTGATAACATCTTTTTACAGCCCTATTTTTCCATCAAAGCTTGAGTTTGAGTATTGGAATATTATTTACATGTTTAGGGCTTGATCAATCCAATAATTATTTGATTTTTTTATGGTTAATTGTGTAGTTTTTATAACATATTATTTGATGTTGTAAATCTAATATATGTTGCATTTCTGGGACAACAAGTTTACCTTGCATATTCCCCATTGATTAGAGGCTTGGTTTATCATCATTTGTCTTGTTCTAGGAAGGGATAACATTGTTTTGTAAGTGCACAACACTTGGCAACCATTTACCCTTCCACAAGGCTCTTCTTCAATCCCTTTATTAAATTCCAAGATTGACCTATAGGGGATCCATTGAGAATTATCTCACTTTCCATCTCAATCCCCCTAGGGACATCGCAATTCCCCCCTTGTGGTGACTTATAATCACTAAAGCAAGGGGAGTGTTTATCTAAGGTGATAGTGGGTAGGTACTCCCATAGTTCAAGGGGAGTGTTTATCTAAGGTGATAGTGGGTAGGTACTCCCATAGTTTTCACACTCTCATAGATTGGGTTGGGATTTTTCCAATATACATATTGTGCGGTAACACTCCTAATGTGTACTCCCCTCCTTGATCTGATCTTAGTATTTTGATGTACCTACCTATTTGTTTTTCAACCAAGTTTTTAAATTCTTTAAAATACTCAAAGAAAACACTTTTGTTCCTCATAAAATAAACCCAAGTATATTTAGTACTATCATCAATAAAGATCAAGAAATAGTATGCTCCACCAAGTGATCTTGTTTGCATGGGACCAAAAACAT
>CBVK0102960755.1:0-11197 GCA_900067695.1 Picea abies
ATATATATATATATATATATAGAGAGAGAGAGAGAGAGAGAGAGTAATTTTATCAATACATGTGAAATTTATAATTAATTAACTTTACAACATATTATTAATGTTCTCCATTACCTATTTATATGTCTTATAAAATGTACAATTTCATTACAAACAAGAGTTCTTATAAACTTTTTTAATTAAAAAACAGAGTTATAGACTATTTTGTTTAATGATAAAGACCAAATTGTCCATACTTTCTTCCATAACTTTACCAAAATTGTCCATAACTTTACGAAACCTGCATGGTATGCAAAACAACTGTTTTTTGTTTTCTCATATAATCTTGTCTAATAATACACATAAAACTTCTAGAAAACAACCTTTAAAATTTATATAAAACAACCTAATTTGAATATGCATGATATGAAAGAAATAATTATTTTTGTTTTCTCATACAATATTGTATAATTACGCATATTGAACTTCTAGAAGACAACCTTGCCAATTTATAAGTGCTTAATGAATCACTTTACATGTTTTACATTTTAGGTTTTACCATTTATGGCATTTGGGATGGATAGATAAATTTTAAGAAGTAATTTCTTGTTCAACAACGTGAAATACACTACATAAAATTGCATTTAGTTGTTCTTTCCTTAGCATGAATGTTTTCCACAATAACAGGTGTCATTAAAATTGGTCTGCATACAAATACCACCCTTAAAACCACTTTTGGCATACCGATTTCCAAGAAAAACGATTTTGATTTGGAATGTTTCATATCCCCTTCCAATTTTTGGATTCGTGAATCTGTTTTTGAGTTATTGAGTAAGTGGATGAACTTTTTTATAATAAGTATTTTTGGGTTGAGAAAAAATCCATTTTTATTATTGTGTCCACAAGAGATGTGGTTACTTATATTAAAAAAATTAAAAAATATTTATATTCAAAAATTAAAAAAAATACAAATATGTAAGTAGAAAACTATGTAACTCCATAAGAACAGATCCCTCTTAATTATTTAAGAAAAAATTCTATAAAATTTTAATGCAGGGTAGTATGGTCAATCATGGAAATTATTGAATTTTTTCTATAAAATTTTAATGCAGAGTAGTATGGTTAATCATGTAGATTATGATTGTTAACATTTTACTTTTTCTTCTCGGGTTCACAACATTCATGCAATGTCAATTTTTCCTTCGTAAAATGTTGTATCACCCTTCTCTAATGGAAGTCTCTCTCTGTCTCACAAACATCCTCACCAGTTTGCATTTTTTTTTATGTTCTATTGGCACTAACATTCACAGTCACAATATCTAACGAGTAGGTTTAGACATTATTTATGTGTTATTTAGGGTTTGCATGTTTTTTTTGTGTGGTAATGATGGAACATGTCGTATGGTATTCTCTTTTTTAATAGTTAAAATAGTTAAAGTTATAAATAGTTTTTCTTCTAACTTTTATTTCTTAATTAGGGTGTGGTGTTTTGTATTTATCCAACTAAATTCACAAAATTTAGTGAAATGTTTAGAGGTTAATAAATATCGTTGATAAGACTATGTTGAATTTGAATTACTGTTGAAATCATCTTAGATCCATCTTAAACCTGGATCTATGAAGGGAAGGGATCAAATCTCTCAAGATGCAAAACTTTCCTTAAGTTTTACACTCTAAAAGAGGTTTCCACCTCAATAAATTTGATCCCTCTAGAGGAAACTTGATAAATATAGAATATCTAAACTGGTTTAATTTGTTTTAGTTATTTAAATCTTTTTAAAAGGAACTAAAATATTTCAAAACAAATTTTTCTAAAAATATCAATCCAAAAACAGTTGAATTAAATTTATCTACTTATTATTGTTCCAAAAATTTTCCATCTGTTGTTATTTTATAATGGATGCAAGAAGGGGATTTTCTCCTTGTTGAGCTTGATGTAGTGTGTGAGTAAGATTTGGGTGGAATCTGACCAATGTTATGGGATTTGGAGACATTGAGATACCATAAATGAAAGCGATATGAAATACCATAACCCATGCATATAATTCACTAAATCCATGGCCATAAGATAGCTAAAGAAACATTAACTTTGAGACTTGGACCCGAGTTCAATTCATGCAACTAAATTATGAAAACACACAATACAGAAAAGGTGATTAATCTGAGTGAGCATCTATGGAATATTACTAACACCAAGGTTTGAATTCTAACTTCAATAGATTAAGGAGTATGGTAGCTCGTGGAATATGGGATCCTTAATATAGGTGATTCCCCTCACCAGTATCATCATTGTTAATGTAGTTACGTTGGTGATCCTTAAATAACAAAGAGACATGCATTCACATTGATCAAAATTGATTTAATTTTGTGTGATAGTTATGTTTCTTAGATTTAAGGATTAGTTTAAGTGGTTTCACTATCCACTTAAGACATGTTGTCAATTCAGGGTTATAGATTACTAATTCAAATTTGGTGGAGTCCCTCTAAATTAAAGTGTTTATTGTAGCTAGTGAATCTAGGATTAGATTAATTGGTTGAACCATCCACCTAAGGCATGTTACTATGCCATATATCACTTTTTCAAATCTAATAGAGTCCTTCTAAGTTAGAATTACTATTGTCAATGTGAATATATGATTTTCTCAATATAATTAAAATGCAATCTCTATATATACTACGATGACTAATTAAGTTGGGGGTTGGGGGTTGGGGTAAAAGAATCAAGGTAAAGTCCTTCAAATTTTACCAATTATATTATCTTAATGTGTGTATCATGACACATGAAATAATGTACTAGTGGAGTGATCGATTAAAAATTACTTTGAAACAAAGAAAAATTATTTATTAAAGGTGGTATATGGACAACTATGAGAAGGAAGGATATGAATACCAATATTTGATTGGCCCAACATGCAATGCATTTACTAGTTGACGGTTTGATGGAAAACTACTCTTCCTATGATACTAACATATCCAAAAAATGATGAAGGAGAATGATTAATATAAAACATGGAAATAATAATGAAAATGTGAGAGAAGGAATGCTATGATAAATGTTTTGAAGTGCAAAATGTATAAATGTATGTGATTATTTTCCTTTTGTGTAGGGTATTTTTTTGGATGTGTAAATGAGTAAAGAGTGTGGTAAAGTTGAGTAAGGTTAGATTGGATTCGGTCACTTAGATTTCTATAACCTTTGGTTTCAATAATAAATTCATTGTTTTCCTAATAAGTAGAAGACGACACAATGCTCTAAGAGTTATCTTATTCAACAATGAGCCTTGTGTCTTCTACCTTGGGATAGAAATCTCTAAGAAACTCACCTACACTCCTCTAATTACGTATGGATGAGGTAAGAACCTACATTTTATCTCTCTAAATACCACTCAAATCCAAAATAATACAATTTTTATCTCTCTAAATACCACTCAAATCCAAAATAATACAATGGTTTGCAATGTTTCTCACCTTGACTCCATAATCATGTCCTACTCATATTTTGCAATGCCCTTTTACAATGAAATGATCATCACTTTTGTAAAAGAAACAAAGGATAGAAACATCACATGCATGACCTCTATAAAGTCTTTTATGTTATCATTTGAGGTCACTATGAAATTTTTTACACCATGTTTTGGGGTGATTCATGTTATGTGGGGTGCATGATGCGTTAATTACCCTTAGGTTTTCTATGATAGACACACACATCAGAGATACATTACTCTTGGATTGTTATTCCATGAATAGATGCTTATGTGGCATACTCCATTATGAAATTGAAGACATATGTGGCTTAGTGGATTTCTTCGTGGAACATGAAAATAAAGGTTGGTTATTTTCTTGGGAGGATGATTTTTCTTGGAGGACTATTGGACATATTGGAAGAGGAAATTGAGCCATAGATGGCACAGGGACACTTGGTTGCTTATATGAGGACATTGAGCCATAGATGGCACAGGGACACTTGGTTGCTTATATGGAGGTTTGTACTTGACTTGAGGACACTTGGGTTAAAGGGTGATCATATAGGTGGGGTGGACCCAGAGGAACACATGGATTAGGATGGAGCATTGGATCGTTGGAGCCCTTGGAGGATGAGTGTTGAACACATATCATGGAGAATTTATCCTTGAACCCTTTCTTGTTGGACATTATTCCATTGGAGCTTGACATGTGTGATTATATAAGTTGTTTTTTATGGACTTAATCCACTTTATCATATTTTTCCTCCCTCATCTTTCATATAAATAAAGGGAGGATAAATTATTTTAATTACTTGTACCTATTTTCTCATAAATTCATGCTTGATCTAGAGATGTGAGAATAAGGAAAACTTGTCTTCTTGTACTCTTATTCATGTGTATTGTTTCTCTCTATTTTAAGTGCTAGAGTTCTTAAAGTAATTTCATAGAAATACCAGGGTTAGGGAAATTTTAGAATATGCCATTGGGATACACCCTAAAGGACCTAAGAAAACAATTTATCATATATTTCTTGTGAGAGACAAAGACTATGGTTTTGTGGAATTTCAAAACCCCATTGCTACTTAGTGTGCTTAATATGGAGAAGCAAGAGAATATAATATTTAGACTTGTGGGATGCTACTATAGGTTCCAAGGAATATATTTGGTGGAGTGCCCAACATTGGTTAGAGGATTTGGGGACTCGGGTTTTATTACAGTTTCCCTAGCTAGAATTTGAGTTGTATTAGCTTGTGATAAGATACTAGAGTGTGCACATACTTTTTCACTTATATATATAAATTGTTTCAATTGTTCAAATATTGTGTAGTTTCATATTTGAATTTTAGCTCATGTTTTATTCTTGATTAGGTAGATTCTATCATTAGTTGTTCAAGTTGATTCAACTTAACATAATGATGTATTGGTTAAGCAATTTAACACATATCTAGAAGATAATAGCACACATTTACTACTATTATAATATTTTGTAATAAGATATTTGAATTTTTTATATGCTTGAAAAGTGTGCCCCAAGGGTTGTAGCTTTGTGGTATTGAAGTGAACTTGAATTGTATTTATTTTCTTTGGTTTCCTTATGAAATTGAGTTGAATAAAAGTGAAATATTGCAGTTGTAAATTAATATTTCAGATTCTACATTAAGGTTGAAAGTTCATAAGAAATACGTCATCTAAGAAACCTCAATATTGAGGTGAAAATTCTAAATTTACATTAATTGTAAATGAGAAAAAATTTAGTACTTCATTGCCAAGACTATATCCTAATGAGAGTTGGAAAAAGGGTGTGCATCATTAGCTTCATTTTAGTCAATAGTATGGAAATATGGAGTATTTTTGGAGTGAATTACATAGTTGTGGTTAGGCTCCATATAGTGGCGTGCCTTGAATTCCTTAAAGAAAGCGCATTGAGGTACAAATATCATATATCCCATAGTGTAGTGAACCTTAGTAGATAAAAGATAGAAACCATTGACTTCAGAAAAATGAAATGCACACATGTAATAGACAACACAAGAATGTAAAGAGAACCCTAAGGTAGGGTAACACTATAAAATATTGCTTGTGGAAAGAATCACTCCTTATTGATCCACACTTGCTTCAATACAATCCTCAACATTGAACATATCTCAATATAATGATACTCATGTGTATATATGCTCTTACGATTATACCTTAGGGTCTACGCCAACTACATCTTATTATTATATTATTCCCTCTAACTACGTAGTGGGCCTATTTATTACCCACCTACTATCAAGTGGGTCGATTTCATGATTATGGTCACATTACACTAATTATCCTCCTTTGGGACCTCCCTAGTTACCCCATATTATCCTCCCTAGATACATTTCATTAAATCCCCCTTTGTATATTTTTTATTAAGAACATGAGCGGAAGACATATAATATGATCTACTAAGAAATATAGTTGACTAGTACCAAGCACGAGCATACATCCCTCCTAGTGAAATGTGGACATGGGTTGAATTGCTTCTCTACCACCTTGATCGTGATTCTAATTGCTCATTTGGATCCATGTTGTCATTGTGCTACTCTAACATATATATGCATTTATTTTAGTCCTCCATGTATGTAACATCCCCACTATAATCCCCAATTTAATTAATGTTTAATGTAGATATAATGTGTGGCTAAGGCCAAAGTGATGTATATGTGAATTGTATTTTATGTTTTAATAATAATAATGTGATGTCAAATGCTAAGGGTACATGTAAAAAAATGGGGGATGAATTAATTCATAAGAGAGGGGAGGGTCTAAGAGAATGCCTAAGAGGGTGACCAAGGTGGAATTATCCATGTATATTAATTCAACCCATTTTTCCTAAATTTTATATTGGTATATGAACCTTCTAATTTCTAATTGAGTGTTCCCAAAGCCAATCATTGAATAAATGTAAGAGAGTGGGTGTGAAAATTCATATCCCATAGTTATTGGGCACATGGGGGCTGAGTATGTTCGACTTAGGGAAGTGTGTGAGTCAAGAAAAGAAAGCCAAAGGGAGGAAATTTGTATGGGTTGGGATAGTAGTTTTAGACAATCATTTTTTGTGCATGAGAAACAAGTAGAGAGAAAGAAAGAGAGATTGGGATGGAGAAACCATGGAGCAAGAATGCTAGAGCATTTATGTAGCGTATTGGAGATGAATACTGAATATTCAAGTTGTCATCCCTAAAGAGTGAACTCCTGTGAGAGTTTCACTGTAACAACAAGTGTTTTCTATTGTTGCTGATAGTTTTTCTAGAAGTGAGTTCCCTTGAGTTTATCAGATGAGAGATTCCTAGTTATGTGTGCTTGAGAGACCCTATTAAACAAATTGGATTCTTAAGGGACTTATATCAGTGAAGGGGTACATTCCTTGGGTTAGATGGGTCAAGAGGAAGAGAGTTGGTGGAAAATAGAGCTAGTGGTAGGAGAATACCAGTGGGTTCGGAGTTTTCTGAGTTGTGAGTGAACAATGAGAGACCACCCTATGTTGTGGATTTATAGACATTGCTCGAGCGTGACTTATTATTGATATTTGGAACACCGTATCTATGGTTGGGTGGAACTTCCATCCCAAGTAGCGGGTTGCACAAATATTTATAAAAGATAAGTGTTTTACCTTGCTTCTATTGTATTATGAGTTTATTTGATGCGACTCTGGGTATTTGGGAATGATTTATATGTTGTTGTAATTAATTTTTTTAGTTTCATTTAATGTTTGTTTTAAATTTTTGTATATGTATGTAATTAACTATAACAGAAAGTCGCTAAATATGGTTTTAATTCATAGTTGAAAGCTACAGGAAATTAATTTAGTTAGTTGTAAATTTTGAATTTATGAGTATTATGTTCCATAATTTTCTTCAGTCGGGCTAAGGGATATTACATTATGGTATAAAAGTGATGCAGGAGAATCACCTTGAAAGTCAAAGAAGCAAGCGTGGAGGTAGGGATATGACATCTTAGCATGACAGAATTTCAAATCAACATTTAACTCAGAAACATAACGAGTTATTTAGATATTTTGGAAATGACATTTTTAAATATATATTGTTTGTAAAGTCATGTATGACTATAAGGAGTTGCATATAGAGAGTGTCATCTCTGATCTGGTAATAACTGATAGTTATTGTAATACGAAAAAGTAGGTAACCGCTAGAAACTGATAGTATAGGTTGAAAATAGGATGGAGAAGAACTCGAGGAGCCACTCGTTAGATAGATTTGTTGATTTTATTGTATTAGAGAGAGAGTAAAGAAGAGTAGAGGAGAGTATTAGATATAGAAAAAGAAGAAAGATGCAGTGAAGAACTGTAATACTATGTAATTTATTTCAAGGAGTGCATCGATAGAGTCTCAAATTGACTCAGAGGAGTTCAGAAGAAATGATGAGAACTTAGAACAAGTGAAAGGAGTGCAAATATTCAAGGAGAGACTAAGTGTCGAAGAACCAGAATAGAGAAGATCAAGGAGTGTCGAAAGAGTTTCTTTTGAAGAAATCCTTCATTCTAAGTTTGTTGAGATCCAAGGAATGAAAGGAGTGTGTGGGAGATTAAAATCCTACAAGGAATCAAGATCAGAATGGATAGTGGGGAGAAATATTTAAAAGGAGTGAAGGTATGAATATTTCACAAATTATCGGTTAAGATCCATCTAGGAGGGGGAGAGATCGTCCCATATTGTTGGGTCTGGGAAAAGTGTGCAAGATTTAAGTCTCTTGGTTCATACAGGAGAGTGGACTATCAAATTCCAGAAGTCCTGAAGTGATTAGGGACCATTCATCATCAAGAGGGACATGTGGCATAATATCTACAACTCCAGAGCGGAGGAACTTCAGAAGTTCGTAGACAAGGAGGAGACAAATCGCTAAAGATTTGAAGTAAATCCTGACTATTGATTGCTAGGAAGTACGTGTGAATAGATCGAATATTTCAAGAGAAAACACTCAAAAGTTTAGTGTGCAGGAGTTGAAAATCCCAAAGCCCGAAGAGACGAAGTGGTTCATGACTGTCGATATGTGGGAGACACACGTCGACAGATCGTTAAGAGACGAAGTGGTTCATGACTGTCGATATGTGGGAGACACACGTCGACAGATCGTCGACTTTTGGTGAACATGCTCAAAAGGTGAGTGTGCAGGAGTTGAAACTCCCAAAGACCGAATATCCGAAGTGAATTTTATCCATCCAATTTAGAAGGAAACGTCGTATAAATACATGGAATGCGAGTAAATATCCGAAGTGAATCATAGTCGTCCGATTTAGAAGGAAACACGACAGAAATTTGTGGACTTTGGGTAAATATCTGAAGTGAACAGTAGCAAACCGATTCAGAAGGACACACGAAAAAAATCTGTGGACTTTGGGTAAAGACATGAAATGAATCATAGTCATCTGATCTGAAGGACACATGACAGAAATCTGTAGATTCCACGTAAATACCCAAAGTGAATCATAGCCATCTGATTCAGAAGGAGATGCAGCAGAAATCCGTGGACTTCGGATGAAGGTCCAAATTAAATCATAACCGTCAGTTTCATAAGGACACATGATAGAAATTCATGGCCTTCAGGTGAAGGCCTGAAGTGAATCGTATCCATAAATCTCCAAGAGACATGTGTCAATAGATCATGAACTCTGAATGAAATAATTCTGGGAGAAAGTGACGGTAGAGAGTTGAAAACTCCGAAGCCCGGATTGTCGAAGCAAATCACAACCATTTATTTGAAAGGGACACACGTTGATAGATTGTAAGAATCTGAGAATGTGTGCTCCAAAGAGAAGGAAGGAAATGAGGTATATCTCATCCATCGATCAAGAGGCATTGCCTGATATCACAAGATCAATGGTCATGTTGAATTGCGGGGACAAAAAGTGCTCAGACTTTAAAAATTTGAGAGCGGGCCGCAATCAAAACGACGATATTTCCAAAGGGATACGTGGTGATTGGTAGTGAATTGAGGGGATAAAAGTGTTGTGATATCCAACCACTCTTGGCCACCCTACAATCACATTCCTACATGAGGACATAGATCGCGGTCATATGCAAGAAGGGGCTAATGGAAAAGGAGCTAGTGCCTGAAATTTGATATTTCAGAAGCGCGAAGGAAGAGGTTGCAGGTATCATGAAATCTTCACCAAAATCCAAAAGGTCCCGTGTTTAATTACAAAGTGAGATCATCAAGGTTTCAAAGAGTCGATTTGGCTTGGAGAATCGAAGATCCTTGACCGGGAGGTCGCTTAGCCCGAGGGAGAGAAGGGGGGATGCATCAGGTGGTATCAAAGATATTGAATTTGTTTGTAGATAGCAGAAAAAAAAGAAAGGAGATAAATTGATATCATTAGTAGTATCAAGAGTTAACTTTGTTTATAGACATCAGAAGGTGAAGCAGTAGAATCATGCCACCCAGAAAACACAGAGAGAATCCATAAATGGAAGAATAAATTAGGCGACTCGAAATGAGATTGGATGCAATGGAAACAATGCAGAGGAGAGAACTAAACACTGGTGATATTAGTGAGTATGAAAGAGAAGAGATATATTTCAAAGAATATGTAGCAGGGGATGATGTAGAAGATTTCTTATTAAAAGTTGTTTCAAGGATAGGAGCCAGAGAAAAAATAGAGGTACCAATGTATGAAGGCAATTTAGAAGTTGAAGAATTGTTGTATTGGGTACGTTCTATGGACAAGTACTTCGATTATGAAGATATCGAAGAATATAATATGGTGAAGCATGCAATGAAAATATTGAAGGGTCATGCAACACTATGGTGGGATGAACTGCAAGTCGATTGCAGATGCAAGGGAAAGAAGAAAATTAAAAGATGGGATAGAATGGTAGCCAAGCTAAAAGAAAATTTTATACCAAAGGACTATCAAATCAATCTGTTCAAAAGACTGTAGAACCTGAGAAAGAAAATCTTATTAGTGAAGGAATACACTGAGGAATTTTACAAACTGAACATCAGGGCTAGTCAGAAAGAGAATGATGATGAAAAAACAACCAGATATATCAATTGAATGAGATATGAAATACAAGAGGAAATTAACATGATGTATGTTAGTAAAGTCGAGGATTCTTATTAAGAAGCCTTGAAATATGAAGAGAAATTCACCAGAAAACAAAGCCAACGAAAAAAAGGAGGAAATTCAAGCAGAGGTAAGGGAACCAGCAGAGAGAAGTTCTAGAAACCAAAGCATGAAGCTGGTAAGAAACATAGTCTCCCTGAGAAAGGTGGAAGTTCTAAGGAGGGACAACATGGAAGAATAAGCTCTTTTCCTAGAGGAAGAGGAAGAGCTAGAAGAGGTGAAATTAGATGGTATGTATGTGGAAATACATGACACATGTCTTGGGAATTCCCAGAGAAGAAGAAAGACACTAGAGGAGGATAAACACACATTTCTGAAGCACATAAGTATGTGGAAGTAGAAGAAACGGAAGGAGGAAAGAACCTCATGATGAGGAAAGTTCTTCTAAAACCAAAGAAGGAGCTAGAGGAACCATTTCAGCGAATGAGTCGATCCAAAAATACTTGCAAAATGAAAGAAAGAGTTTGCAAGGTGATCATAGATAGTGGGAGAACTGACAATCTAGTATCCATGGAGATGGTGGAGAAACTGGAGCTGAATACAACTGCACATCCAAACCTATACAAGGTATCATGGTTGCAGAAAGGACATCGAGTAATGGTAAGTCAACAATGCCAAGTTGAATTTAAAATAGGAGGTTATA